>JACTOM010000562.1:5859354-5969509 GCA_015832385.1 Elymnias hypermnestra | reverse complement strand
GGGTATGACAGAGTGTCAGTCGAGATGCTGAAGGCTGGCCGCGGGATTGTGGTAGCTCAGCTGTACTGCCTTTTCAATATATGCTGGGAGAAAGGTCAAGTCCCAAGAGATTGGAGCAAGGCCGTAATTGTCCCTCTATATAAAGGAAAAGGGTCACAGCAGGAGTGCAAAAATTACCGCGGTATCAGCCTTCTTAGTGTCGTCGGCAAATTGTATGCAAAGATATTAATTGAAAGGGTGATTAATGAAACTGATGGGAAAATATGGGACGTGCAAGCGGGATTTAGAAGAGGAATGGGATGTACGGATCAGGTCTTTTCTTTACGGTGCTTAACTGAAAAATGTTTGGCTAAACACCAAAAAGTTTATTGCGCGTTCGTAGATTTAGAAAAGGCCTATGATCGAGTGGTGAGGAATGAGCTGTGGTCAACGTTATCTACGTATGGGGTGAGCGGTTGTCTGATCCAAGCATTGAAGTCTCTCTATGAGGGTTCTAGTGCCTGTGTCAGAATAAACGGAGCGTACACGGAGTGGTTTCCTGTCGAAAGAGGTGTTCGACAGGGATGTGTTGCGTCACCATGGCTGTTCAACCTTTTCATGGATAAATGTTTGACAGATTTAAAAGAAAGTATGTATGGGTTAAGAATGAATGAATTACTCGTCAAATGTTTACTCTACGCTGATGATCAAGTAATACTTGCGTCATCCGCTAATGAGCTACAGGAGATGGTAAATATTATGAATGAAGCTTTGAAAGGGAAAGTTATGCTTTTTGAAAGAGATGAATCTATGATGAATGGCAATAAAGACCAAGGCGAACGTCCCGGGACCAAATCCAGTACAAGAGTACCTTAAACCGACGAACTTGTATGAAAGGTTTAATGAGAATGAAAGAAGCGAAGAAGTTATGCAAGAATCGTGGCAAGTGTAACGACGTTGTCTCTGCCTACCTCTATGGGAATGAGGTGTGATGCTATGTATGTTTGTATTTACTTTTAATATATTTTGAGTAAGTTTAACTTAACTTTCAGTATTTATATGCGATTTACATATTTGATTTTGGCTTGTGTTATACCCTCAAATTAATGATTATAGTACTTAAAATATTGTTACATTGACATTTTAGAATAGAAATACCTATTTTTATATATAAACGGTATAACCATTCAAAAATTTATAACAAGTTGCACAGTATCGCACAATCAATAAGTAGGCAACATACGTATTTTACTCATTTGTATTCTTCTTTTATTTAATTTTATTTCATAGCCGGAGACAAGCTGTCATTTAACAGACAGCTAATAATTCATCGCCGGCCCGTAAAAGCGTCTAAAGATAAACACACTGTCAGAGGTAAAAGTAAATATAGTATGTACCTATAAAGACCATTAAGCGCATAGAATTCTATTTATGCATTTCCAAGCAATAGTGTGGTTGATATGTATCAAACCTCTTATGTATGTAATATTAATTTATTATTAATTATATATAAATATTAATAATTTGGTCATGTATTTTTTCCTATGAAATGAATTTATTTTTTCTTTTGAGAATAAAGAACTTTAAACCTAACCGAAATAGAGATCCCACAAATAGGAACTAACAAATATAAATTTCGTACTATGATTACCGAAATTTTACTATTATTGACTATTTACTATTAAAAAACTGATAATATTTTATTAATTCCTTTTATCTCCATTTTCCTAATTAATGGTAAACGGTGTATACCTTTATATATATATAGGTATAATTGGGTAACTATATAACGAAAGGTAATTGATGATATATTCTATATAATTTAACTCTTTTTATATATTTGGTTTGTTAAACGGGTGAAATCTATTAAAAGTATGTTTAAATTCCATTGAACTTGTCATAGATATCACCTTCTCGCAATAGACACCTGGATATCTCTTTTATATATAGTGTGTGTATATATATATATAGGTAAAAAATTACATAAATATATACATACATATATGATTTAATAGACATACATACACATCTATTTATACAATAGTAATTATTGTTCACTACGAAGATAAAATTCTTTCAAAGGTCTCCTGAAGATAGTCAAGGGCTCTAGGTTGTCTAATCACTCGTGGAAGATCATTACACATATTCACAGCTTTAGTTGTTAAGGAATTCCTGTTTCAACATCGTATCGTTTTTCTTGGTGGTCTTTGCTATTAGAGAAAACGCAAATTTCCTAAATTTATCCTGCCTGGATCCAAACCCAAAACCTCTGCCAGTGAAGCGAATACCGGCATCATAGCGCCAGTAAAACTATCACCGTATTAACCTGACTATTAATATGATGCAACATAGTGTTTGAACTGTTCACAAAAGTTGTTGGTATGGTTTTGAAGAGAGAATATTTGAATCATTGCAACAGTGAACTCGTTAAATGATATTGTAGGTATGCTTAGATATCGAGGTCGTCCGGCGCATTAAGAAATTTGATCTGTACACAAAGGCAAATGTTTATAGCCCATAGGATCTTGCAAAGAAACACTGAAAGCCAGGAAAATAAGTAAAACGATATATGATATTTCGCGAAACATTTTAAAAATTTCTAATGACATTAGTCTTCTTTTAGTACATAAGAAGAAATTTAATTATAGGAAGTCATAATTTGTGGATATTTGTTATTGTGATAAATTAATTTCATTATGACTAATTAATAATATAATTTAGACTTTATAATTGGCAGCAAAGACATGCAGCCAAACATAAAGTTACATTAAGTGTTACGTAGAAACCAATAAATGACCTCTTACCAATTTACCGCTCCTCTATCTTAGACTTACCGTCAGGTGAAATTATAGTTCAGTGTAAATCTGCAAAGAATAAAAAAATAAAACAGAATGAATTCAATTATAAAACAACCCAAATACTATTACATTGCGAAACGGGTTTATCAATTCTGGATATGGTGGTGAAAGATCACCTATTTTATTGAATTATTTTCAATATATTATTTTGATATTGATAAGAATAAACAACATGCCTATAAATACTTTTTTGTTTTCTTAATAAATCTCTCTAAAAAAGGCTCATGAATTAAAGGTTTTATAATTTTATTGAGTCAGCTAGAAAAGTTATAGATTTTAACCTCATGAAACTTTTACTACGCATTTTTTTACTTTATCCTATAATTTATAATAAAAACTTATAATTTAATCGTTTTTTTATATACCTACCAAAAGGTATAATTTTCTTGTCATTTGTTGATGGCGCAACTGTTATCCAAGTACAAGGACGGACGTTTTTTACGGCGTTTTTGAACACTTGATTGTACTTTTGATATAATTACTCATTAGGATATAATTTAATTAGAGATGTAGTAAAAACCTATTCAGATATGTTAAGCGCATAAAAGAACAGCTTCCATGAACATATTTGATAAAAAAAAGTAAAAACTGTAAGCCGTATTGGCATTATTTAAAAAATAAAAAGAAAAACTCTTGGAAATACAAGCGAAAACGCTGTAAAGACAGATCTCGATATCCCGTTTATATAATTTCTTTTTTTCAATATAAATATTAGCGTGATTTCTATATTTACAAAAAATACCACAAAATATTTGGAATTATGAAAACTTTTTATATGTATTTAAAGGGGACACTGACACGTAGTAATAAGTAATATCATCTAATTATAGGCAACAATAACATCTTACATTTCATTGCAATAAATTGATGTAAAATGTGTACAACATTCGGAAACTTATACATAAAATATAAGGAAAAGTACTTCATGAATAAAAGACTAAAAAAGAACACAAGAAATCAAACGCGTATATCATATTCATTTTGATTTGATTTAGAAAACGTTAGAAAAATTACTAATAAGGATGATTTTTGTATAACAAATAGAAGAGTTAAGCCAGAGCCAGACGCTCCTGAAATTCATTACACATGCTATATTTCAAAAGCCTGCCGTGACAGCAACCAATCTCTGATGCCAAGTGACATATGAGATCATCATTCAGTGTTGATAATACAACATATATATTCAAAGTTCGTAACGTTTAAAACCGTACTGTTAAAGAACTAAAATCTCGGGCATTTAGCATAAATTACAGCGACCGTGCTGGCGCAATGCTCGCTTCCTAGATCCCGGATACGATACCTGATAGGACATTTTTAGAAAATGTATTAAACTGATGGAAGGCTTCGGCCGTGAATAGTTACCACCCTGCCAAGAAAGATGCCAGAAGACCACCAAGCTAAAATTTACGCTCCTGTACGATACTGTGTAGAAACCACATGAGGTGAATTTCCGGTTCCCAATTTAGCGCACTTTTATCTTAAACTATATCATCACTTACCATCAGGTGAGTTCGCAGATAATTGCTAACTTCTCAGCAATAAAAAAAGCACTTGGCCTATAAGCATTATAAAAATGACGTTAAAAACAGTCCAAAAAAATAATTTATAATAGTTTCTTACTATTGGAATCGTGTTACTATTTTTTAAAATATATATGTATATACATATCTCTTTATTTTATAAAGTCGACAGTAAAGACTACTATTATTATATTTCTTTGCTAAAATTACGTAAACATTGATCATATCGAAACTAAAAAAAATCCTAAAAAACTAAAAAAGAAAGTATTTTGGCATCAACAATTAACATTAAAATTAATAGGCCCTTATATATGGAGCAAAATGTATTTCTTCTATATTAACCTAGATGTACATATACATTCATACGCGGTTGAGTGTATTACATAACAAAAAAATTAAAGATTTCCTGCAAAATATTATAAATTAATCTTTAATACATTGTAGAAAATACGTTCTTATATTCAAGAAATGCAATATTGAAAACGATTCTAGTGTTTGATTTACGCTATGCAATAGGACAGGCATCATCGTTATGTACTTGCAGAAAATAAATACTTGAAAACCTCGGAAAAATAGGTTTCAATCAAATGTAATTTATATAACATTTAAATAAATTTCTCTGTAAGTTTCTTTTATTGCTGACATGTTAGCGCTTCATTATGATCTGAATGTGCTAGTAAGTGATGATAGACTATAAGATGGTAACACTCCGACCTGGAAAGGGTTAATTTTCTTGTTATTCTAGACAGTATTGCATGGGAACGAAAACTATTTGCTTAGTGGCACGTATTTGCTGTTAAGGTGGTAACTAGCCACAACTAGCCCTAGCATAGGTAGCAAGCCTCTCATTAATCCCAAGTCTAGACAAATTATATAATGTCCTGTATTAATCCTGCTGGAAATCGAACTCTGAACTTTTGCTAGCGCGACGAGTACTAGCACCAATCCCCTAGCGAGGATGTCCAATATTGAATCGGCATTTTTCTCTATTCTTTAGACAAACACCGCGCTGAAAATGTGTAGTTTCCTTGGCTTTTAATTATTTATAATTTTCATTATAATATTTATATCGTATGTCACGATTATATTGAAAATATTGGTCGTCATCCTAAACAATAAAATATAATGCTGATGTTGACATATGCAACATAAAGTCCAATTCATACAGTGTGTATTCTTGAATTTTGATAATTTTGCGCGCTTGCTTTGAATATTCAAGTCATAATATTTTATTACATGCGAAATCTGAACGGAAGGCGCACCTAAACGTATCAACGCCGCTTGATTTCAAAGTAAATACACTTATTTTCGCGATCATTACGAAATATTTAGCGTTGAAAGAGATAAAGTGTTCACAATAAACCCAATATACATATACATCAATGCAGGCGTCTTTACTCCAATTCATAAATAATAATTAAAATCAATCGCAAAATGTGTTGATAAGCACATAGCTCATCAACGAGTGGGTCAATTTTGACGATTCTTTTTTTAAAATGTTTTTTGAATTCCAAGGATGGCTTTTACGGTGAGAAAAGTTTGAATAATTGCAGGGGAAAACCCTAAAACAGCTCTTTTCTGTTTTCCATACAAACGTTTTCAAACTAAAATGTAGAGTCCATTTGACCTTTATTGCTATTCAATAAAGTTCATAGTAAATTACAAGTACTCACTGTTGTCTAAGCAATGTAGGTGTGTTCCTAACATCACGTTGCGCTTTATTACCACGATACAAAGTTCATAATCAATTGAATAGTCACAAAATGTAAGACCTATAGATATTTAGTACTGCTATTGTAACTGTATCGACCTCACTCATCAATACTTAATATATATATTTTTTTTATATATATAAAAATATACATAAACCATCCTGTCACATCTGGCATAGTTTAAAGGCATCGCTGGAGTTTAATAAATATAAATATATTTGGCCATATACGATCGTNTTTATAATTTTTTTTAAGATATTCAATTCCGTAGCACATTTATTTGATCTATCTCGTAAGGTTTAGCCAGCATTTGAAACATAACCTTAGAAATTTGAATTTATCTACATTTTTAAAATTTTTAAACAGTAAGGTAAAAGTAGCAGCCCATTACCATCCCCATGCTAAGCACAGTCCTCCTCACTCACAAGACAGAGGGTTTTTAGAGCATAGACCTACCACGCTGCTCTACTGCGGGTTGGCAGGCATTTAGACAGTATCATATATATCTCAACTGCCTCATTGGTCTCGTGGTTAGTACGTTCGACTACAGATATGAGGTCCTGGGTTCGAGATCCGGGTCGGGCCAATTCAAGCTCGATATTGAGTTTTCTATTAAGATTTACTCAATATTTGCCCGAAGTTGGGAAGATGTCAGTGTGCTCCATCCCCGTGCCTCGGTGAGCACGTTAAGCCGTCGGTACTACGCCTGATCTCTCTCCGATCGTGTCGGACTCCCGTTACATCAGACTATGAGATTGAAGGAATAGTGTGCACTTGTGTAACAATTGTTGTGCCTGTCGATCCGCAGTGGAGCAGCGTGGCGGGTCTATGCTCTGAAAACCCTCTCTCATTCATAAGAGGAGGCCTGTGCCCAGCAGTAGCACGTTTAAGGGCTGGTACTTTCCTTACCTTTTATATATATCTCATTGGTACTCAATGTTATTTTGCTTTATTACATTTAATTGCTATAAGGGAGAAAACACCCGATAATCCAAATCAGGACCTCAAGCTAATAAAGCAAGTATTCACATCAATGACGCCGATAAAAAAGGAAATGTAAACGAAAATATTTACTAGAAATTTATTCATCCTGAAGTGATTGGTATTCTATACTTTAGCTAAGTAATAGTTTATACAACTTAGCCGGCGTATTGATATTCTAATGTACTGTCAAAACGATATAATAATTTTATTTGGACGCTGGTGGAAAACCATAGGAAATTGTAATTTGTATTTTCGTATCTCGTTTGTAGGTGGGATCATAAGTCTAGAACACATGAAAGGGATCGATACAGGAAACGACCGCACACAAACTTCAGTTCGGGATTAGCAAAATGTCTGTCTCAGTTCACTCACGATTATTTAACACAACGAAATTATTAATTACAGTTGCAAATGCAGTGTAAAGTGAATTCATAAGATTGCTTCTATATTAACCTTATAAATAAAATCGGCACTAACGTTAGATGAAATACATATTAAATATATATAAACTTGTGATAACTTCTTCCAAACATCGCATTTTGAATCATTTAATAATTTTTTAGACTTATGTCACTAATTATAACATTTAAATGCTATTGTATTGTGTTATATAATAATCATTTAAATAATGTTTCTGTCAAATATCGATATTTTATATCTTATCCCTCAATTCAAAACCTCAATACAGTTAAATATAAAACAACTTCGCACAATTTTTTACTCTTAAAGGACAATAAACTTTTTGCAGTGAAACACTGCAAATAAGTCATTAATGTATTATTTGGCAAATTATATTGTTTATATCCCAACTATTAATCAAAATCATTCAATAAACGACACTTAAAATTTCTTGCAAATACAGTTACTAATTAATGGAATTTATATGTATATATTATATATGAAAAAACTGTACCACCATCGAGTGTTTTCAACTAGGAGCTGAAAATGTGTTTAAACTAGATAATTGTATTTTATCAAAATTTGAATGTTTAAAATAACACTCAACACCTACAGTCTTGATTTCCTCTGCACAACACAATCGAAACTATATGATATGTAAAAGTATGTTGTGTTTTTCTTAGTTTTTTAGATTCTTATTAAAATTTTTTCGTATAACAATGTTTTGATTAGCCTATGTAGTAATTAGGGAGTTGGCATCGTTCCGAGTAGGTAGCCAATCGCAGGGTTGCGTTACCTACTGCATCTGCTGAAACAAAACAATTCGTGTGAACCGGACAATGCAGGGCGATAATACGGTGTCTATAATGTTCTCGTAATTAGGACAAACTATATAAATAAATAGACTTGGAATGTCTATAACACAAATGTATATGAAAGTACTTATATCAATGTAATTCTATGTTTATAATTTCTGAAACGTCTGGACCGCTTTTGATAGAACGTTTATTAAAAGATAGCTGATTACTCTTTGCAAATTTATTATTTGAGATAATTAAATTCAAGCTACCTCAGTATTTATATCAGAAATTTATACGCCTTGAGAACCCATGCCCATGAACTGCGTCTTTTAGAGGTAGTTTTAAATATAGTGCTACTAAGTGCTGGAACAATCTGCCGACTACGTTGCGTCGTTTGCAGTCAGGCTCAAATTAAAATTTAAATATAAGTTGCCCTTAATGACACAAAAAAATTAAACATAAATAATAGCATTTCAAATAATTCCATTAATTGTTTTTATTACAATAAATACTTTAGTTTATAGGTACTTATTTCTTAGGTAGTCCATGCACCCATACACCCACGTTTCTAAATTAAAATTAAAAATAAAAGAATTTGCATTTTTGGTATAAACCTTGCTTTATGTAATGTCAAAGAAGACTTTAATGGTATTGCTTATGAATATGAAATTTTAACCAATTTCTCTTTGTTCTCGTTGGTATCTTTTATATCAAAGGTTTTTTGAAGTTTTATAATATATTTACATTTAATGAATTGTAACTTTTGTTATTTATATTGAATATACCCCATTATTAGGGCAATCATGGTAACCCTAGTAGGGCGTCGTCGGCGTCGAACGAAGATGGAGAGAGCACCACACATGGGACGCATCTGTGCTCGACTCGCTGGAGGTGTACCCTGAAAACCGTATTCATAGAGACATCTTCAATTGCAACTCATTTAAAATAAGTTATTATATTTTTTACATATTAACAAGAGAAGCATTAAATTAATATATTTGAAAATTCTTATGTTATAAATGATTTAGTAATTTAACGTTTTAATAGTGTAATGTAAAATAATAAAGCAGCCCACTGCGGGTTTGTATACAACAATTACCTCAAGAATTAGTCCAGGGACATGCATGTTTAACTTCACCGAAAAGCACAATGATGTAAGTTTCATTTTTATTAAGAGAAATTTCACGGTGCCTGCCCATGATTCGATACCGCCTTTTCTCCAATTTTCACGCGTCTCACCACCAGGCTCTTATAGCTTTTATAATATTAAGTTCTGTGTAATTTGCAAAATTTGTTCATCTTTAAATATGATTATTCAATCCCCGTTGCTCAAACCCAACTATAACATATGACATATTAATGATTCAAATTTTACGAAATATCAAATATCTGGATAAAAGGCTTTCATATCCCTAATTGGAATGCCATGTCTGTTATTATATATAAATGTTTTTTTTTTAGTTACGCCTCTATTTAATTTATTCGAAGCTAAATTTTATTCAACAGTAAGTAAGTAGCAGCCCATTAACGTCCCACTGCTGGGCACAGGCCTCCTCACTCCGAAGAGAGAGGGTTTTTAGAGCATAGACCCACCACGCTGCTCCACTGCGGATTGACAGGCATAGTACACAAGTGCACTCTCTATTCCTTCACTCTCATAGTCCGATGTGACGGTAATCCGACACAACTGGAGAGAGATCGGGTGCAGGACCGACGGCTTAACGTGCTCTCCGAGGCACGGGGGTGGATTACACCGCCAACTTCCCAACTTCAGGCAAATATTGAGAAAATCTTAATAGAAAACTCAATATTGATTTTTGAATTGGCCCAACCCGGGACTCGAACCCAGGACCTCATGTCTGTAGTCGAACACGCTAACCACTGGACCAATGAAGCAGTCAATTTTATTCAATATTATTTAATAATTACAGTCTTGTCGGAGTAATTTAAAATCGTTATGTAATGATTATATTAAACCCTTAAGCGCTAAGCGGGCAACATATATTTTCTATATAACATTTTAAAAAATTTAGATACTTGTTTCAACTTGAATTTCTTTAGAGATATTATTTTAGAAAACAGATTAAGTTGACCAGGTGTTTAATGTAATTCCTAAAATTCACCTTAATTCCTTTTATAAACCGAACGGCACAGATGTTCGAACTTTTAATTCATTTATCGGCGTATTAGCAATTAGTGAAACAATGGCCGTTATCAGCGCAACAGGTATACTTTGCCTATGGATCAGGCACACGTGTGACGTATTTGCCTTACCACAGCTGCAGAGACCTCGCAGATGTTTTATGGCACTGAACATTTCCAAGACGTTTTATTTATTACGATATTGCCGTTTAGAACCTAATCTCCGTTTTTATTATGAAACAATGGTCATCACGAACACTATTTTTGGCATACTGCATGCAGCTGTGGCTGTTAATTTTGCGTGGGAATGGTGTGTTCCTATATTCCAACATTACATAGATAAAGAGAGAAACCTTTTCAATTATAATGTATTTGTTGTTTTGTTTAAACCTTTATTCTCATATCGGTCGCTTAAAGTATCCACAGCCAATTAAACCCAGTAAATTTTGAATTTTAAATAGGTCGCCTTGAGGTTGTCTGTCCGTTTTGTGCGTTATCCATTTTATTAGTTGGTCTCCTTTTATATTTTATATTGCTGCTATAATAGAAGTTTGAGATAGGGTATCGAAATCATAAATATGTAATATATAAAATTTCCCTGTCACAATGTTAGCTACCGATTTGTACCAAATTTTATATGCGTATTCAGTAGGTCTAAGAATCAGCTGCTATCTATTTTTCATACCCCTAAGTGATAAAGGTTGTTCACCCTTAATTATTTTTTTAATTTTTGGACGAAATGTTTTGTTTTTATTTTTTGTGATACAGCATACACAAATACATATACCCCTAAATATTCACATTTCTGTCACCAACCCCTATTTTTAATAGCAATAATAGTAATTATATGGCAAAACAACGTTTGGTCAGCTAGTAATTATATAATCCTGTGCCCTATCAGAAAGTTGTTACTTTTCTATTAAAGGATTCGTTTATTATCTTTTATATATTAATCTCTTTTACATTCATTATCATTGAATCATGATTTTTCTAATTAAAATGTGCAATATTTTAATTTTTATATATAAATATAGTGTAAAAATAAAAAGAGAAGTATTTCATTCCTCTTTAATCAATCAGTAGATTAAATTAAATATCAACGTTAGGATGTAGTCATAATTAGAGATTTATAAGATAATACGAATTCATAGAATATTCATTACACATTATTATGGAGATATGAAGTTATTGTTACACAAAACCTTTAATCTTATTACAATATAAACGAATTCTTAAACAATTGAATTAAACAAAACTTTTTAACAAATCATCTTAACACTCTTTTAAATTGTATTGAGTGTACAATATCGTCACGTAATAAATAACAACTGGGAAAATTTGTGCAAGCAATGTAGTTACTATTTCCAAATAATTTTACAATTCAATAAATTGTACTTACATTTTTAAAGATAAAATAATAGTTTAAAAGTGAAGTGAAAGTTTTGTACATTAGTTGTTTAAAGAAATATACGAATTCAACCATAATCAACGCCGAAAGTTTTTTTATATTGTACCCTAAAATATCTGTTTCATAATCCTATTTCTACTTTGGTATAAATGCTCTTAGACCTTAATTCATATAAAAACCTTTACTATAAAAATCATGTACATATAATTATTATAAATCCCTCTGAAATAGCTTTATAAAAGATACTCTGCAGTTCACAGAGTAAAATATGTATGTATAATTAGTATAATAAAAATAATACCTAACTACCCAAAAAAATTAATCAATGTATTTCGAAAATATAATATCAGACCTTATTATAAAGACTTTATTTATTTTTTCTACGAAAACTCGTTACGCAAATGTACTGTGTAGTATAAGCAATTTACAAGTACAAACAAAACCTTAAGTAGTTATGATCGAATTAATTTTCCACTTATCATTTGGTGATTATCTCAAACAGGTGTTACTTAAACCGCAAACTAGAGTTATATTTAAAAATAAACAATGGTGTCGTAAAACTAACCAAATAAACGTAGCTAGGCGTTAATCTTCAGCTAAAACATCTGCACCACTCCTTAACAAGGGGTGATGTTTTATCTTTTTCATACAGAATTAGTACCAGCTTTCATGAACATTTTTCAAGAACCACAGTTCTTCAGTTCAGTTGAAACATTACAATTTTTCAAAATACATACGTTTAACCCTTAAGGACTATTTTTACTTCAACGAGATAACTATTTTTATGTTATAGATCAGAGGTTTCCAATTCTATCCCAACCAAAAGCCTTTTATTAACTTAGTACAGACTTTATTCTTTTATATTTTGATTTACATTCGGCAAATCTAGTCTCAATATCTTGCTAAAGCTTCCTTTTTCATAAAATAAAACTTATTATAAAAGGAAGTCCTTCGATGCGTCTGTTTGTCTCTTCGACATAAACTTAAGGGACTTTCATACTGTTTATGCCAATAGATAAAATAATTCACGTGACAGGATTATGTATATTTCAATGTTTTGTGTAACTTGATTGAATATAATTGTTAGAAATGTCAGATAAAAAAAACCTATGCAATGAGTTGAGTATCAGTTTTATATTTATTGTCATTGTATTTTTGTCATATTTTCTTACAGATAAATATAGAAAAAACATATGTAATAAAAATATAATATATTGAAAAATTAATTAGGTTCTCGGATAAATAATCCCGGCGCCCTTTTGACCGGAAAGAAACGTTGTTAAATAAACATTTTAATGACTAGCTATAACTCAAAGCATTCAAAAGTTAGTAGACGACAATGTTCTACAGCCCACACATGGACGAATGATCAGCTTTTTTTGGGGATTTTAAATTTTTTCATTTATTTTTCTTTTATGTCTACTTGCAGTTTCCAGCGATGTCACGAGCGTACTCCAAAAAGTGTGGAAATGTGGGCAATTCTGTTATTTAATGGATCAAATTGTTAAACTCTTCTAGTAATTTTTAAAACTTTTAGGCACCTCTTTTCATGGTCTCAGTGCCGTAAAAGTGTCTGAGTTCCAGGATTAATCCACAGCAGGGTAAATTTGGTAAATTATATTTTCTAATTTATTTAGATTTAGACTGATGGAAGACTTCGGCCGTAAAAAAATTAACTACGTTTGCGAATGCGTAAACACCATTTAGTTAGTTTATTAATTACCTCTTGCCACCTTGGCATTATCGTTTACCATCAGATAACATTAAGTAAAGTTATAAAGACAATGTAACTTTTGAAGAACGTTACTAGCGCTTAAAAAGTGTATGGAAATTACATTTCCTATCGATATATGAAACGTCGTTCCCATACATTTTTAAGCGTTAGCAATCTTTGAATGTTACGTTGTCTAAAGGCCCAGGTCAATGTAAGTAATTCATTGATACATTTGTCTACTTATTCCCTATTTTTAAAATTCTGTACTAATTTTTTTGCCAAATAAGATTTTGAACTCTCTATAATTTTATTTACATTTTTTACTATCGAAATACTTACCTCGGTTGGTTTGTTTTTCGCATCCTTCATTCATAAACATTTCTTATCATGGTACAACTTGGCGTGAGAATCCTTACCAAATAGTTAAGATAACGGTAAGTGTATTTTAGTTTATGAATGGATGAAATATTCTACAGAATCCCCAATCACCAAGTGTTCAACAGATGTTGACATAAATGAGTCATACGCAATTAAAATAAAGCTTTTGAGACGTTGCCGAAGTTTTCACATTTTCGCACCTTGTAAAAGTATTAATACTTATAAGTCCTTATATAAAGAATATATCATAGTTTATAGAAGGTAATATAAACTGGTTTTGATATATAGTGGTCTATTTTTTGAATAATCTCTCTATTAATTGAAAAAGAAGATACTTAATGCATATCGATTGCTTATCAATATATTTTTCATAAACTACGATTTCTCTAACATTTAAAGCCGTACAGTTGTTATAACATGTATATAAAAAGATACAAAATATGTGTTGAAATTTGTTAGCTTTTAACTTATATCTTATATTCTGTTATACTATAGTAATATTGTAGTATATATACCATAACTTAAGAGTAGCTGCTCCGAGAGATGGTAATACAATGTGGATTTCCGAAATAAGTGGGAAAACTTACTAGTATGATCTCCATTTCCTGTTATTTTAAAATAAAAAAGATATATAAAACTGTATATTGAGTTACTAAAATGGTACGAAATTGATCACACGCCTTAAAGTCCGTTTCTGATATTTACATACACCAATAAATTTTCCTACGCCTTCCAAGCTCAACAAAATTTTAAAATACGGATTGAATAATGAACCTATTAATAACTCGTCGGGTTCGTCACTGCTGCGGTTGGTAATTATTCCCAAAATATACCAAAAGTTAAATAACCCTTCACTTGAACAAACGTAATCTAAATATTTGGAGGTGCTTACGTAAACCAGTTTAGTTTTTTTGAAATATTGATGAATTTCTACAACTTTTACTTACCTAAGTAAAATACAAATTATTCATAATTAAATTGTTAAAAGTTCCTAATATTAAAATTAAACTTTAGAATGTACATTATCTGCATAAATGAGACACAAAAGAACTTTCAAATAACTTTTCTCTTACGTGGATTTTTAACTGGTTTAATTGGGGATGGTGTTTACATGATAATCCGATATTACTCCCTCATAATACATGTGGTTTTACAGGATAAACCCATCAAGCTCCTCTAATATGTCATATCAGGTTATACTTACGCCAGCACTGACCCCGGGATGTGTAGGTTTCCCTCACGAAGGTCATTCACTGAAAAGCTGAGCAATAATACATTTCACCACTCTTGTATATTACTTTAGTAACAAGATATTTCAGGACTTTTCTTGAATGAAAATCGCAAAATGATTCATATAACACACAGCACAACAGAACGGGTAAAGGTCAGATAGTGTAAGCTTTCATAACAAAAACCTGCCCGTAATCATATAATACTTTATGTCTGTTTTTTATTGTATTGATTTTAATAATTTGTGTTAAAGCGTTACTAAGATTGGTAATAGCAAAGTCGCCTATGTGAAATCGCAAAATTATTTACCGGTAAACAAATATACAGTCATAGCAATATTATCTTTTAAATTGTTTTAAGTGAAGACAAACAAACAAGAAATGCTATTCCCAAACTTTAAAACCCAATTTCACCCCCTTCGAGTTTTGTGTGAAATATAAAATTAAACCTGTCTATCTCCTAGATGATTTCAAATGGAAAACATGTTTATTAGATTAGATAGACTGATTCTCTTTATCAAAATTTAATTCAAGGTGTATGAATCACAATCCAATGCAATCAATATATTCTTTATTCAACAACTCGAAAGAGCTTCTTTCGAGTTGTCTGTTCTTTGGTAACAAATCTACCACCTGTTCTAACGGCGGAAGAGACCCGGTATTTGCACCTTTAGACATAATATAGGTTATATTGAGTATCAGAATCAAGTCCAAACAATTTTATCCCAGATATAATCTTCGACATTGTGTGCGAATTTATTTCACATATTTCTTATGCAAATTTGATTGCGATATCTTATTAGAAATGCGTATGCACAAACCGGCTAATAATTTCTGAACCATTTTCACCCTAAAATATGGCGTTACAAAGTAAGTAAAAGTAAGTAGCGGCCCTTTAACGTCCCACTGCTGGGCACAGACCTCCTCACTCCGAGGAGCCAGGGTTTTTTGAGCGTGGTCTTCGAGGCACGGGAGTGGATCACATCGCCAACTTCCCAACTTCGGGCAAATATTGAGAAAGACTTATTAGAAAACTCAATATTGATTTTTGAGTTAGCCCGACCCGGGACTCGAACCCAGGATCTCATATCTGTAGTCGAACATGCTAACTGTGAATGGTGGGTGAATGGGCAACTGGGAGTGAATGGGCAACAGTTGATCTATACAAAAGTAGACAAAAGTTATATGAGCTGTATGACAAGCGTCAATATAACACTAGTGATGAATTCAGAGATTATGTAAGATCATTTTCTAAGGAATTTAAAAAGAAATGTGTTTTATCAATATCACAATACATTAAATCTAGAATTATAAATAGCAGTAATATAATTAAAACAACACGGAGGATCATCAATGAAGAAACAGGAAAAGCATCCTCGCGCTTTAATGAATTCAATCTTAAGATAGATACATTACATTGGATTCAGAAGTTTCTAATGAATTTGAAGAATTCTTCACTAGCGCTCCTATCTCGACGTCTAAATCTCTGAACTCATCACCATCCACTGCTCTCTCTTGGCTGGCTTGTAGTGTGCCTCAATGTTATAATATTTTCAAATTCCACCATGTCAATAGCTCGGACGTTATTAAGTCATTTAATTTAATCAATAATAAGAAAACAAATGATTTATGGGGTCTATCTGTTAACCTAGCAAGATCATTAATTGACATCCTTGCAGACGACATGGCTGAAATTTTTAATAACTGTGTAGATTGGGGTATATTTCCTGACTTAATGAAGTACAGTAAAATTATACCAATGTTTAAGTCGGGCAGTACTTCAGACCCCTCTAACTTTAGACCAATATCGGTTCTTCCGACTTTCAGTAAAGTATTCGAAAAAATGATATTGAACCAATTGCTACAACATTTTCAAAAATATAATCTATTACACAGTAAGCAATTTGGATTTACGCGAGCTCGTTCAACAACCGATGCTGGTGTACAGTTATTACATAATATTTACGAGGCCTGGGAGGAATCACGAGACGCGCTTGGTGTTTTCTGTGATTTGTCTAAGGCCTTTGATTGTGTCCAGTATGAAACTCTGATCGGGAAATTACGTCACTATGGCATCACAGACGCTGCATTAGACCTGATGAGTTCCTATTTAACTAATAGAACACAAAAGGTCTGTGTTAATGGAAAACTTTCAGAAGGGTCTGTAACGAAACTAGGTGTTCCACAGGGTTCCATATTAGGACCATTTCTGTTCCTCATTTACATTAATGACCTTCCTTATTTTGTCAAGGACGGTCATGAGATAGTTTTGTTTGCTGATGACACTTCTCTAATATTCAAAGTTAATCGACAACAAACAGATTTTGACGAGGTAAACAATTCGCTCAATAAAGTAGTACAATGGTTTGAAGCAAACAACTTATTACTGAACGGGAAAAAAACAAAATGTATTAAATTCACATTACCAAACGTAAAGCAAGTGAGAACCATTGTTAAACTTAATAATGAGGAACTTGATCTGGTAGATAGTACCGTTTTTCTAGGCATTACTTTAGATTGTAAACTACAGTGGGGGCCCCATATAAGAGGTCTATCGAACAGGCTCAGCTCTGCGGCTTACGCGGTTAAAAGAATTCGCCGTCTTACGGACGTTGAAACTGCCAGGCTGGTCTATTTCAGTTATTTTCACAGCATTATGTCATATGGCATTTTACTTTGGGGTAATGCTGCTGATATAGATGCAATATTTGTGCTGCAGAAAAGGGCCGTTCGTGCGATCTACAATATGGGTCCAAGAGAGTCGCTAAGAAACAAATTCAGAGCAGTAAAAATAATGACAGTTCACGGCGTATATATATTAGAAAACTTGTTGTACGTCCATAAAAATATTGACTCTTTTAGGAAGAAAAGTGAATGCACCTCATATAACTTAAGAAATGGAAATAAAATTGCTGTAAATTCTAGTAGGCTACATAAAATTGACAAGTCATTCAAGGGTAACTGTATACGGTTCTATAACAAACTCCCAGAAGAAGTTACAAAAATGTCTCTTAATAAATTTAAATCTTTTATTAAAAGAAAACTAATTGAGAAATCATTCTATAATTTGAAAGAATACTTAGAAGACAAAAAAGCGTGGGAGTGAATGAATTGCTCTATATATATATAGATATAGAATATTTTTAAATTAAATATTGTAATGATGATAACAAAAAAAACGTACACCCGACTGAGTTTGTTGTGGGCTCTTCTCAGATCAGGGCGCGAAGGAACCCTCGTAACTTTAGATTGTAAGTCGTTCTTTTATGATATCATCAGTCATTCATTTAAATAATAAATAGAAAAAAACGATATTTGACGATTCAAAAGTGCTGTAAGAGGCCTACTTGATTAAAGATATTTTGACTTTGACTTTGACTATAACCACTAGACCAATGAGACAGTTAAGTTGGCGTTACAAGTTTGTTGTTAATTAAATAATAGTATAGATTCATTATTATTAATGTAGTAATAACAGCAGCAATATTTTGTTAGCAAAGCACGGGTTTTTTTAATTCGTATGCTGCTTTCAATTATGCCGCCGTAAATTTGATATTATCCAGACTCCCGTCAGGACGATATGTCGAGGCGCGTTGGCCATGTTTGTATATTAAATATTTATATTATTCGTTAAAGGCCTGATCGCAGCGGGTCTGCCCGTGGGATCCCGACTCCTTTAGCTCGATTACGTCAAGGATATTTTTAGTACCCATCGCGGCGAACAAGCGACGCGGCGCGACAACATAAAAACTTACATGCAAGGGTGGCGCCGTTATTTTTACTAATATTGGCAAAGCAAAATAAACAAAACCAATATTTAATTATTACACAGAAATTATTCATTTAACGGGCGGTCATTTCAAAAGTTTATTAAATCAATCTGCATAACTTTTTAACATTCTTCCATCGTAAATGTTATAAGAAAACACATTTGAATTTCCAGTTCAGTGGAATCTTACAGGATGCGTATTTACCGATGTGATTAGTTATGGCGACCGTAGCGTATATCTATACGTCTATGTATAATCAGTAAATACATTTCTGAGATGACGGACGAGATAAACACAAAAACGATTGACTGGGCTTCGTTGTTTCCTTCTCGTTCTAACGCATACGAAGTTACGGTGGTGGGTAGGAGGCGGCGCGCTGGGCGGGAGGCGCATCGGATCCCGCGCACTGGAAATGGTTATTTTTTTGTATCTTGTCAATGAAGGGACGGGTAGGGGCGGCGCGTCTCAGGACTTTCAGTCTACAGTTGCAAGCGCTTGCGCTGACATCCTCCGCATGTTACACGACATATCGAACGATTTACCGGCGATCGGATCTCGAACTATGAATTACGAAAGTTGCGACAACAGAGTGCTTATAAAACGCGAAGAAGAACCAGATTGTATCGACGAAGACGACAGGTACTACGGTTACGCACCGGTCGAAATTAAAAGGGATGCGGAGATGCAAGGCTTCGCGCCATCATCACCCACTCATTTAATGGATCTGAGCAACGGCCCCGACCGACCTCCACAACTTCAGCAATCATGGTCAACGAATATCATTTTCGAGGGGGACGACAGAGAATATCCTCAAACTCATTACACTACGTATGACCAACTTTATATGGTAGATCAACGTCAGAGACAATTTTCTCGAAATATTTATTTCGATGATTCCAATTCGCAAGACCGAGTTGCAAATTGTTACGAAGTAAATGATGCACAAAAAATTGGTGACCCGATGTATCGAACGTCCACGGATGAGCGGAGTGATGAGAACGAAGAACAAAAATCATCGAGAAAACGGTCCTCGAAGTCGTCCCGGAAGAAAGCACAATCTTTTGAAGAGATGCAGATCCAACGAGTGATGGCTAACGTGCGAGAAAGACAAAGAACGCAAAGTTTAAACGAGGCTTTTGCCAGTTTACGCCAAATTATTCCGTCTTTGCCAAGTGATAAGTTGTCTAAGATACAAACCCTTCAATTAGCTACGCAGTACATTGAGTTTTTGTATCAAATTCTGTCGAATAGTGAGACCTCGCCTAACAGTGACGGTGGCAGTGACTCGGGCAGTGACCATGGGAAGTATCTCGCCCAGGATAAGCTAAGTTACGCATTTTCTGTATGGCGAATGGAAGGAGAGTGGAATGGACAATCGTGATACGTATAGTTAACTTGTTAAACCACTCAAAAGACGCTTATTTTATTCCATAATGTTATATAAATTGTTAATTGACTATTTGTAAAGATGCGAAGTTTAAATCCTAAATAAATAATAAGATTAAGGTAATTTAAGAAATTGTGATATTTTATAGGTTAAAATATGAAAAGTTATGTTAGGTACATAATATTTTTTAGAAGCTATAACAACCTGTTATCTAAAGACATGAATTAGATTAAAATTATACAGCTGTATACCAAATATATATCTAGTAACTATAATAATTGAATTCCAATTTTGTACATTTGTATGTTGTAAGAAACATGATTTATAAATAAATTCATGTAATAAATTTACTGGCTAGCTTTTATTTTACCTAATTTTGTGAAAATGTTTTTACAAAAGTTGTTATAAACTATCATTATTTATATTTATTTAACCTCAAGGCCCTATTTACACCCTCAGTTATACTATATATTAGTTTTAGGGTGGTGTATAAAAATACTATATCTTTATGTTTGAAATTCTTCATGCAACTCGATAAGTGATAATATTGAATGAAGTGCAAATAATCCAGATATTATATACTACAGTAAATAAACGATTTTTTAACGTTGGCTTTGCATTGTCGACATACCTACTTAATAAAGAAACTTAATTAATCAGTCACTTCGTTGCAAATGACTATTGAAATATTTAATCATGTCATTTTTAAGTTAGACATTAATTAAATATACCCAAAAGTGTTTGTGTGATTGTGAAAAGATTAGTGTGAGTTAATCTACATCTATAAATAAAATTGAAATTAAGTGTAATAATGTTAAAATAACTTTTTCCTTCGTGCATATGAATGTTAATTGAACCTTATTATAAAATAGGAATGATTTTCAAGTTGTCTGTTTTAGGCAATCTTTGAAAGTGTTGAATCAGTTTTGATTAAATTTTTAGAGGATAACACATGTAAATTTTCATCCCAAAGTGTCCAATGATACATTCCAAAAGTGTTCTAAAATATCAGACTAAGCCATAGCGAAATATGGCTGGGTTTATCTATAGTATATCTATAATAATATATCATGTGCTCAAAAACTCTTATATCTTTATAAAATATATGGCAAACCAAGAATACTGCGAGAATGAAATCTGTTTACGAATCAATTTTGGGGTTCTGTATTGACTTTAACTAATTTAAGTAAAGATTTACTACATTTGAAAGCCTTGATATTTTTAATTACTGGCGAATAACACTTGATTGTAATCTTACTCAGATAAGTAGGTATAAATGACGATACTGATAAGAGGTAATTTACCCCCTATGGTTTCTACACAGCATCGTACCGGAATGTAGTTTTTCTCGGTAGCATGTTTTAGCAGGTAGGGTGGAGGAAACTAGCCACCGCCAAAGCCTCCCACTCAAATTAATATGGAAATGCTGTGTCCTAAAGTTTACCCAGACGGATATCGAGCCCAAGAAATTACTAGCAAAGCGAGTACTTGCACCAGCTAATCCGTCGAGTAAGTACATTGAAAAATAGTACCTACAAGTGATACTCACATATACTTTTTGTTCCCTAATTATTTTTACACAAAATCCGTTACAGTTGAAGAGAAAACAGGCCCATACCCGACGGGAGAACATCCGAAGACACTCGTATCTACATTGCCAAATCCCTAACAGTATGAGGAGGAAGCAAAATCTTTTGTTTTTAATAATAAGTATATCCATTGATAGAGACAATATAGTCTAAGATAGCAATGTGCTAACCACTTAAGAGGTAATACATCATTTAATAATTTCTACACAGCATAGTAACGGAAGTTAAACATTATGGTTGGCAGTCCGTTGCAGATAGTAAGGATTTTTTGCCAGCAAAGCAATAACGCCGGTGAAACCATCAAATGAATACATGATTAAATCGCCGATGTATTTTTATGAGAACAAATTTATAAACATTATTTGTCGTTTATAGGATAAAGGTTTTGTTATTCTTTTTTGTATCTAGTAATCATAAATATGTATAATTATGAACTAAAAGAAATGCCACACAATTTGCTCTATTCCTGTGGGAGTTTATATATAAAAAAAGACGTTACGTTTATATACGTCCACAAATCACAAATTTAATCTAAACCAATATTAAAAAGAGGAAACATTTTCACAATATCTAGTAATTTACATTTATAGCTGCATTTTCATTAAGCGACAAAAACTATTATTACTTTCTCAAAAAAATAGGGACCCTAATAAAAATGCATTCATGTAACCCAACATGCGAAACCCACCGATATACCTATACTGTTTTTTTTTATCAAGCTAATAATCAAGAATTTTTCAATACCTGTAGAGTATTTTTAAATTTGATAATATCGGATTTTCTACGTAAATGATGTTACGAATTTCAAGGATAACTGTATACGTGGCTACAACAACCTCCCGGAAGAAGTTACAAAGATGTCCCTAAATAAATTTAAATCTTTTATTTAAAAAAAACTAATTGAGTGATAAATACGTGAAATGTCACTAATTGAGAAATCATTCTATAATTTGAAAGAACAATTAGAAGAAAAAGGCGTAGGAGTGAATGAATTGCTCTATATGTATATAGATATAGAATAAATTTTAAAATATACATTGTAATGATGATTTTGTTGTGAGCTGACCGACTGAGTTTGTTGTGGGCCCTTCTCAGATCAGGGCGCGAAGGAACCCTCGTAACTTTAGAAAGTAAGTCGTTCTTTAATGTTATCATCAGTCATTCATTTAAATAATATATAGAAAAACGATATTTGACGATTCAAAAGTGCACACTTGAATAAAGATATTTTGACTTTGACTTTAAAAATATATTAATTAGATTATACCTATATTCGTTGTAAAGTAAAACCTGTTACATGATTACATTAGGAATGTGTGTATCTAATAATCTGAACAGAAGTAATTTAAACCTACGTGAAATAAAACTTTTATGTCCACGAAAATAAATCTAGTCCGATTTAGTACCTACACTTTCCATTGCCACGAGATCGGTATCTACGAAGGTGAAACCGAGGGGCGTTGTTAGTATTTTATAATCTGGGTTGAAGTATATGAATGTTATGTACAATTAAGTATATGAAATCTATATATACATTACAATGGAAGCGTATTTAAATACGACTCCTTTGATGTACAGAATCCAGATATTGAACTCATAGCCGACTTTAAGCCACGGCGGTTAATGTTATTTCGTTATAAGACATTTAAGCAGGAGGTTTTAACGTGCAGGGGAGTTAAGTCATGAGCTCATAGCAAATCTAGCGAAAGATCGATGGCATAATAAGCTGTCCTTGATATAGAAGCATCAAATTAGTAATATTTTTTGCAGAAATAATCCAGCAAACGAATATACAGTTTACTTAATGTTAGGTAATCTCGTCATTTATCTCTTATGGTTGCTAGTCGAGGTCACGGATAGCTTAAGTTTCGGTCTTGTTGCTCCTCACCCTGTTGCGTCGTCCGCCATCTTGGATTCAAGGGTGATTTTGTTTATTAACTCTTACTTTCTACCGTCGTTGATTTTTTATTTTGTCAAACTTTTGAATATTTTAATTTTTACGTAAACTGATGGAACCAAAGTTGGAATTTTGGCCCTTATCACAGTTTTCATATGATCGATTTTTCTTGATTAAAACTCAAAAAGTGGAGATGAGTTTAAATATTCTATTATCTCGTATATTATTGGTTCATTCGTTAAACGATAATAAAAAACTCAAATTTGATACAATTATTTTGCTTGGTGATATTTCTTTGCTTGGAACATAACTCAAGCCACCGTCCATGAGTCCATACTTAGGCACATGAAAAATGTAATTTCATAAATTTGCTTCTCCGGGAATCGAACTAAGGACCTTAGCCAGCAAGGCGAGTACGAGTTATTGTCAAAATAAGGTAAAGTTTTCCTTTATTACATCCGCCATTAGAAACATTCAAAGTTAATTAAAACAAACTTTTAGGACAAAACTGATTTATTGTCTATATTATATAATAGTAAAATATATGTAACATTATAATACAATAAAGTTACCACACTAGGTATACTGTTTGGAAGCTCTTCTCCAATATATAAACATTTTTTTTTTTGAAGTAAAACTTCTTTACGCACACGACTTGGGGGGTAAGCTGGAGAATACGTGAAGAGAGCGTTACGCACTGTGATCGGGCGAGACGAACATAATGAATTTAAAATTTTTTAGAAATTAATAAAAGTTTTACTTGAAACGTGTTTTAGCACACTGATTTCATTTAAAAGACCGGAGCACTTCTCAAATATTTGATATAACAACTGAACTGAGTTTAAACATTTTGTACTTGGTGTATAGATAAATAGATAGATAGAAAATTCTTCACTGTACATTACACAAGACACATAAAACAACGAATAAGAAAGCATGTATAAAAAGATGGCCTTATAAGAGACAAGTCTTTTGTTAAGAGATACTGCTTAAATGTAATTGAGTAAGTGGTGTAGGATAAATACAACGAACTTGCTTATACATTTATATATTAGTTTTCCCAGCGGTGTCACAATTGGTTAATAATCCCGTGCAGATATGGATAAATTAGTCATTTATCAGATCGATTTGCCATTCAACCATTCTCGAATCTACCTGAAGACACTCCAAAAAATTTCAACAAAATCGGTCCAGCCTTTTAGGAGTACAGTGCACATAAGAATTATATATATAAAGATTGGTGAGGGTATGGTTTTATTTTACTTTGTTAACTAACTGTGTGATTACATAAAAAATTGTAACCAAGACTGATATGGTCAACGTCGACATCACCAACAATCACAAGATCAAAAATTTACTTAATACACTTAGAAACCTTCGATATTAAATTATTAGTCAAAATTAAATTATGTTACTTCTATTAAAAAAAGGGCAACATGTCATGAAACATTTTAAGAAATAAAAAAGGAGCAGCATCTTCGCCCGTAGGCAGAGAGTATCTTTAGAGCATAGACCCACCGTGCTGCGCCTCCTCGGCTTGGTAAGTTTTACCCAAATTAGATATTACTAGAACGATATACAAGTTTCCTTACAATGATTTCCTTTACCGAAAATCACAATCATGAATTTTAAGTAAACACAAGTTTCAACAGAAAGTACAAAAAAAACATTAAAATAGAAATACGCTTTGTATAGTTAGGAGACCCCATATCTATAGAAAATATCCTATAAACAGACCCCCTAAATGTACTTAGGGGACACTGTTTAAGGGGGGTTAGTGAAATCGGGCATTATAGTCCGAAATGTATGGTTATATAGCAAAAAAAAATGAAACGATCTATAACAAGATTGGAACTAAAGAAACTATTAACCTTGCCATCTTTACTTGTAATAATTAGTATAAAAAAGGTTCAAAGTTCTTTACCAAGCCGACCATACAGATTTTTAACAAGATATCACAATCTGTTTTAATTATACCTATTTTTTTTAAGACAAATAATATAAAGAACATTTCTGTAAAGCATATTAAACTATTGTAAATTGTTTAAAATCACAAAAACTTTTGGATCTGAATCCTTATGAACTTATTATGAAGTTACCTAGTTAATAAAATATAACCCTGTACATAGCAAATACATAATTTTTTTATATATAAACACCACCTTTACCACATAACAGAAACCTTTCCAAAATTAAAAGCATGTGCGTACAAAGTACACATGTCAGAAGTGAAACTTCTTCGGCAAAGTAATTTTAAGTCTTGTTTATATTTATACAAATCTAAAACTTTTCTATTTCCGAGACTTAGAGGGAGGGAATAATTAATAAAAATAATTATAGAGAATTATTAAAACATTTATTTTGTATTGTTTAAAAAATAATATAGTAAAATCTCAGATGATAAATAAAAAAAGGTAAGTAAGTAGCAGCCCATTAACGTCCCACTGCTGGACACAGGCCTCCTCACTCATATGAGAGAGGGTTTTTAGAGCATAGACCCACCACGCTGCTGCACTGCGGAGTGGCAGGCATAGTACACAAGTGTACTCTCTATTCCTTTAGCCTCATAGCCCGACGTGACGGCAATCCGTCACGACCGGAGAGAGTCAGGCGCAGGACCGACGGCTTAACGTGGTCTCCGACGCACGGTGGTGGATCACACCGCCAAAATTTCCCAACTTCAGGCAAATATTGATAATATCTTAATAGAAAACTCAATATCTATTTCGAATTTGGCCGAACCGGGACTCGAACCAAGAATCTCATGTAGTAGAATATGCTAACCACTAGACCAATGTTGAGCCCAGCAGATGATGAATATTACATTAAAATTCCTGGTGATTTTTGGAAAATAGAAAAATATCTAACCTCAATTAAAATTTATACAAAATCATTGTAAATTAATTATTAAAAAATAAATTATTAAATATATTTTTATTAAATTATTAAATTTTCGTAAAAAAGAATTTATGAAATATTATTATTTTATATTTTATGCAAAATAATTTTTTGAAAGCTCAAATGACGAATTATAATTAAAAATGCCACGTGTTTTTCGTCAATATTAGACATTATTAATTAAATTTTGTTATTCAATATAAAATTGTACATATTGACTTATTAAATGACGAGTGGCAAATTAAAATGCCACGTATTATTAATAAATATTAAAACGACCTAACCTTCAAACGAATTAGCATAAAAAACGCTGCACATCTTCGTGACGCTAATCACGCGTTTCATCAGTAAAAAATTTACCCTCATGCGCCTAAAGAAGTTTCACTTCAAAAAACTCTAAAATTATTAACACAATAATTCGGTTAATGTAATAACAATTTAATTTCCTATGATTCCAAACAAAATAATGACATTAATTTGTTAGAAAAATTTCGTTGTAAAGTTAACAAGCATTTAATTAATAAACCCTCTCGCTGCGGTGCGATTTTTTCAACGTCGGTTTCGCTGGGCGGGACACAATTACGTCAGACATCGGCAACCGATGGCACGTAAGCCACTACGGTGCAGGCCGCAGGCATACGAATAAGAAAAAATAGTTTAAAAATGAAAAAATTGGTTTTGTCTCAAAAATTGTGTTTATTAAACGAAATGTTGCGCGTACCAATAGTCTCATTACACTTCTTGTAAGCAAAACCATTCTGCAGTACGCTGGATGTAATTATGTCCCAATAAAGACGTTTGTGCCCTGTGGTTGGCGTTATATTGTCTTCCAAACTATTTGTGTTGCCATAGGAAATACCAAATAATTTGTGTAAAACAATTTAAAAATCATGTAAATTTTATTAGCATTTTTTCAAATTATAACATACAAATATGCTAATTATAGTACCATCTTGATGTTTAAAAAATCTTTTATTAAAAGAAATAAGTAAAGAAATGAAAATTGTACTATAATTTGAAGGATTACTTAGACGACAAAAAGCGCGTGTGTACGAATTCCTCTAATCGAAATAAAATACATTAAATATTATACATATGTAATAAAGACAACCAACGACAAGAAATGAGAAAAGGACAACCGATCGATTTTTTGTGGGTTGGGACACTTGATCCTAGTCGTTCTGTAATATTATCATCAATCGTATATTGATTTCAAGGAACAACCACACACTTAAGCTACTTTTTTATAAAGATAAATTTAAGGGTACCTGCGCAGGATTCGAATCCGCGATTTCTCTAATCGAAAGTACCCGTATCACCACTAGCTCATCGTGGCTTCTCCGCATATGCATTCAACTTCGTAAAGACAAAATAATACGCCAGACGTATTGTAAAACATTTTAGGTAAGACGTAATAATACGTCACCTGCAGCGAAAGGGTTATTTTTAATTCATTATCTAATAAATATAATTCGTATAAAAATTTCAGTAATTACATCTAAATATATATATATATATATATACCTTTTTTTAATTTTTACACATTATTTAGATAAAAATTTATTAAATCTATGAATAGAATATCAACGACATATTTTGTTACATTTATATCTACATTACAATTACAAATGCCAGTCTGCCTGTCTGATACGTTTTCAAAGCTGAATTGAACTAATTTTGATGAATTTTGGTATATTTTTTATTGATATGTCGCGAAAATAAAACCACAAGAGAAGTGAATAGAGATTTTGTATGAAAATCCGTAACCAAAACAAAAAATTAAATAATATAAATAAAAGCCTTTACGACTATTATGTGAGCTTTCACTATAGGATTAGACAAACTAGTTACTCGCAAAAAAACGAATTGATATTTGACAAAACAAAGTTAAAAGTGTATTTAAAAAAAATACTTGATATACAAGGTGTTAGGAGACCGCTGCCGAAAACAAAAACAGGCGATAGCACTGATGACACCTTTGTTGATAGGACGGAAAAATATCAAGACTGCCGGCTGGCAGTGCGGGTCAGGTCGTTGACCCGTGCGTGCGTGAGCACCGGCTGATTTTAATTTTGTGTTTCCTTGCTGGTTTTAAAAAAAGTCATGTATCTTTTATGACGGTACTAACACGATGGAGAGTAAATAATGCTAATAAAACGATTTAAATCAGGATCGACTTTTTCGTCCCATCATAAAGGTGTGATTAGTACTATCGCCTGTCTTCGTTTTCGGAAGCGGCCTTCTGACACCTTGCATAAAACGAGAGAGTAACCTAATAATAGGAATTTTAAAAGTAAGCAAAAAGAAAATCTACGAGTAAAAGTTATGGCGAATGGAAAGAGTGACTGTATTAAAAAAAAGTTAATAAGGTAAAAATTAAAAATAAATGTAGACTTGCATACATCGACGGCCCCTGCGTGTAACGAGACAACTTGCAGTTTAGACCTTTTAACGTCATTGTAATTTTGCTCACTTTTTTATGATTATAATATGTAGAACAGTGATTTAAAAAACTTAGGATTTTATACTTGACTCTTTATACGTAGGGGATGTTGATTTTATTGTCGATTTATTCCTTGTGTTTCTGTTCAGTAGCCACCAGATCCATATTTAATTTAATTATGGGACGATCAATTCACTGCCGTTTATACCTAAATTATTAATCTGAAAATAATCACAGAGCATTAGGATTAGTCCAGTCATTTGGTAATTTTACCTGAAAGGATTTCCTAGAGGTTGAAGATAAGTAATATTTTTATTTTTATTAATTAATTTATTATATAAACAATATTTATGTAAAAAATTAAAGATTCAGAAAGTCTCAATATTCTTTACTCATGTAGCCTAAAATGCATTTGTATCGTCAGTAGTCTCGGTACGGAAAGTTGATTCCGATGAGAAGAAACCAGCAAGAAACTCAGCGGTTACTCTTTTAAATATAGTTTCGTTGGTTACATATTGAAATGTTTCGCGTCTGTATGTAACTGGAATCAAGACCAAATATTTTTATCGCTTAAATAATCTTTAATATTATAATATCCCTTTTGTAAAAGGATGTTTTGACATAATGCTTAAAATTTTGTAAATCCAAAACTGATTATTTCTGCACCTCATTCTCTCCAAAATATAGCATTACAAGTGTTTTTATTTCTTGTATTAATATTGTGAAATAAAGATACACGAGAAAAAACAATATTACAAACATTAAAATTAATAGGGACCTATACAGTAATAATATAATATATGACATAAACAATTATAAATGCAGAAAAACTGTTAAAATATTAATTTAAGAACAGAAAGAATATATATCATAATAACGTTTAATACATTTTGAGATATTCTTTTCAAATTCCCACTTTTCCACCTGGTGCCAGCTCTTCCGCCGCCATATTTGAAAAAAGATTTTAAAGCGTCAAAAAGCATATTTTAAAAAATTTTTACTTAGAACATTTGCTTTCGCAAATTTAATAGTTGCGATGCACGAGCGCCGCAAAGTCTTAATTAACATGCATTTATGTGGAATAATTCGTTTACACACTACCTTGGCTGCACGTCTTTGCTTGTAGAATGGTAACTAGCCACGTCCCAAGCCTCCTCAGTCCACGTTCAGATCAGAAAGCAACTTCCTAAATTTGTTATGCCGGGAATCAAACCCAGAATTTGTGCTAGCCTAGCAATACAATTCTTTTGCTCATTCCAGAGTAAATTCATGATACAATTATACCGTTTAATCAAGAGTAAATTCACGGTATAATTATTCTGTACATTCCAGAGTGAAATCGCAGTACAATTAGTCGGCTCATTCTAGAGTTAAGTGAGGACTGAGAATGAATAAATGAAGGAACAGAATAGTTTTGCCATGACGTTTAATTATTCTGTCCATTTCAGAGCGAACTGAAGGTACGATTAATCTTTTCATTATAGAGTTAAGTTACGGTACAATTATCCTATATTTTATATAGTGATGTCGCGGTAAGATTCGTCTCCTTTTAAGTTACCAACGTCACAATTTATTCATGCAAATATGTTAAATGCGCATTTATATAGATTTCTATTCCGCGATTTGATATTAATGGTTGTAATAATAATTATTTATTTATTTACCAAAAATACAATGTTTTGTTACAAAATTATTTTCTTAAAATTAGTTTAGTGTGTCCATTTTACATTCGTTCTGTAGTTTTGTGTTACAGCTGCCAGTGCTGATTCTCTATGATGTATAGTTAAAAGAAGCCCTTATTATAGGTTGTGATTCAAGTAAAATTTATTATTGCTGTACAAAATTTGGTAAATATTACTGGGTATATATGAAAGTGAAATCTGTAGCTTTTTTTAACATATTGTACTACTTACCAAATTGTCTGTAGAGTCGATGTCTTGTTTGTGAACTTGTTTCACGTGATCCTTAAGTGCAAACGCTCTTGCATAACTGGCTCCGCACAACGTACACGAGAACTTGAGATTGTTCTGTCGCGTATGTATCTCCATATGAACACGAACCGCATATAGCGATGCGAACGGCCTGTTGGGATTTATTAATTTATTTTCATTATATTTACCACCAAACTTCTTATTATAAGAAAGAAATAAAAAAATATTAGAACTTAGTCTTTACATAGCATAATATGAAGTCGCTTTCGTCGTCTTTTGATCTTTTAATCTATTCAACGGATTATAAACCATTTATCATCAAGAGATAGAGTGATACCAGAGGAAGGTTTATTGTATAATATATACATATGTAATATTTATAACATGATTTTAACAACATAAGTTTTTTTGGGTATCGCAAACGAGAAAACAAAAACGAAAGAAAATCTTACGAGATAGATCAAATAAATTTATAGATATATTATTCATTTTTTATAAAATAAGATCTAATATCCCTTATACAATTAAACTCATTACATAACCAAGACTGCCCTTAATAGTATTTCATTAAAATGGATATCTTAGAAAATATCAGAGATTTAAAAGCGGAGGCGCAGGGGCGAGCCGTACGTTATGCTCCTGTAGGCAGTTTTTTTATTTCTCTGAGTCTGGGCTGATAGGAGGTTTCGCCCGAGGCTAGTTACCACTCTACCAGCAAATACGTACCGGTATGATTCAGTGTAGAAATCGTTAAAGGTAAATTAGATCTTTATAATTATAATCTTGTTTGCGCAAACTAAATAGAAATAATTCAAAATCATTTTAAGTTTCAAACATAATTCTTTTAAACATTTAGAATATTTCTGTAAAAAATGCATTTTATAATATTAAATAACCTATTGTTTCGACGAACAATAGAAAAAACGAAAAAAAATACCTCTTACCAAGTTAGCGCGTTACCATATTATACTGTATTACCAATTATCATCAGGTGAGTTCATAATTACTCGTTTATCTGTATGGACTGACCCGTTAACCGAGCGGGACGTATAAATACGTCAAACATAAACAATAGCGTATGGGTTTAATTTTTAATCGACATTTCCATACTTGCAATTTGTTTATAATTTGTAATGACACAAAATTAAAAAGGGAATTCCCCGGTCAACATGTTAAGTAATTACCTATTACACTGTTGGCAGGAGAAGGGTTTGGTGTGTGAGTTCTTGTGTCCAGCCAGTTGTACTGATGTCTTGAATGATTTTGGACAGTAAGGGCATTTATACGCACGTACTTCCGAGTGCGTGAGTAAGTGATGATTATAGACGCTGTGCGCCTTGAACCTAAGATAATATTCAGTATTAGTATTTATTATAAAGATATGTAAATATCTTGAAACGAAATATCTCCAATTAAATGTTTTTTGATAATTGATCAGAATTTACCTATAAACGGATTGCAAGATGCTGCGTTAATAATAAGAAACAACTATTGTTTCTTCTTTTGCTACTATAAATGGAGAAATATCTAAATGTAGTATTTTTGTTTTGTTTTTATTAACAAGAGTTTTGGTGCGCAGTTTTTTGTGTCACTTCGAAATTCTTTATTGTAGTAATGTAGAAATTTTTGAAATCTTTGGGCTCGAAGTATCAAAACATTGCGCGTGATCTGAGAGGGAGTACCAAAAGACCCCAGTTCATTTGTACTGAAATCTAAAACAGTTTCATTGGAACATCACGGGTTTATGTTGCGCTTTCATGAGACGATTGAGCTACATACGCGGCCGTACAAATCGGCGAAAATAAGACCAGTGTTGTACATTTGTCTCGCTCTTCCTTACGGTGCTACCACGTTAGTTTGAATGAGTGAAATAACATGTATCAACTATTTTTGTTTTTCGTTATTAAAAACAATATTTTTTAACTCATACATGGGAGATCTCAAGTCCCCCGTTCCGGGGCGGCTAGGCTAAATAAGTTTACTAACTAGTTTTCGTGATGAATCTTAATTATACAGATAGGTCGTTTTTAATGTTTCAGCTTAAAATACCTTTTGTTGCAGTGCGGGCACGCGTACGGTCGCGCGCCAGTATGCGTCCGCATGTGAAGCGTAAGGCAGTACGACACTCTGAATGATTTGCCGCAAATTTCGCACGAGTGTGGCTTTTCACCTATACAAATTTCCATTTTTTGTAACCTGTTAATATATAAAAGAACGTGTCAAATGTTCTTTTCTACATTAAGAGGTTGTAACAATAAAAACGTAAATAGGAGAGAGCTCTATGTGATTTGCCATTAGGTACAATAGTAGTCAGGCTCAATTGTGGTCAATTATTCAGTGCAATAAAACCACGTCGCAAATAACAAGCTGTAATAGCAACATTATTTTGTTGCTTTTCATTGACTGAATGACAGATCAAGTAATCAAGAGGTTGGGGTGGGAAAAGCCTCACTGATCCTATACTTACTATACTAGAGCGACTACTCGCTTCGCTAGCAGAGGGTTCCTGGCTTTGATTCGGTAGGGCTAGGTAATTGTATTTTCTGATTTGTCTGAGTTTGAACTAGAAGGGGACTTTGGCCAACCCATGACCTAAACTACTCTTGAACTCATCTAAATATACAAAAAAATTGATCGAAATCAATAAAGCCCTTTAGGAGGAGTTCAGTCACAACATACTCACAAACTAAGCGATTATATACGTATGAAGTTGGAAAAATACACACATTACTATAGATTATATAACAAAATATACTTAGTAAATGGCAAACGAGGATATAATTGTAGATGGATGCATAGATAGATAGATGATGAACAATAGATATATATCAGTAGGTAATAGGTATACAAGAGATGTAACGTGTCCAATTATATATGTAACTCACCCGTATGTATTCTTTCATGTTTGACTTTTTCGTGGGGTCTAGCGAATTTTCTGTTGCAATACAAACAATTATACGGTAAACATTTATCTGACTTATCCACTGTTATCTGAAATAAATATTAAGTAATATTTTATTACTATATATTAAATGAATCCTTGTGTTTTGTTTCGAAAATAGTTAATAATTCTTTTTAATTTTCAAATATTTTGGAGAAGACTTTCACAGCAAGAATAATGGAGAGAATTGAAAGAAAGTTTAGACGTCCTCTTAACTCGTGCTCGGTACCCGTTGATTAATGCCGTATATGCCCACGCTTTTAAAAGATGTTTTCCTAATCACTTAATTGTAATGATAAACATTATAATAGTATATCTCACACCATGGTTTTCACAATTTAACGACAAATAAGGAGGGCGCGAATGCGTTATTTTTGTCCTGTGGTGCGTATAAGATTTTTTCTTACCAGTGTAAAAAAGAATCATATACGCACTGGGGTGTATAGTCCGACCTTTTCAAGTTATTTTTTCCATGGATAATTAAAAATTTAATTATCGTCTCATGTTTAAAACTGTCTTTGAAACCTGGATGAACAAGTCCTCGCAAGGTTACGAGGAGGAAAAGCGTAGTTAGGCACATGCGCAGTAGTGGAACCTAACCAGGAGAAAACGAGGTCATTTTGTCCCGCATACAGGGGCCGAAAACCGACCATTTCATTCTGCAGTACGAAGAAATACTTTACAGTTTTTTAATTGAGTCTACTATTAGATGGTGTTAATTTTAGGCTTTTTAAACAATTATGATTATTTTATTTCGATTTAGTGGTCAGATAATGTTTAGTTTTGAACTATAGTCAACATTATCGGTTGAATATGTATATTGCCTACAATGAATTTGGATACAAGTTGTGGACTATCTAAATGATTATGATTTTTTTTAACAATAACGCTGTTAAAATTTACCTTGTCTAATTTGTGTACACTCATATGCATGTCTAGATACTCCTTCGAGTGGAACTTCTTGTTGCATATATCGCAGTTCATCTTGTTGCTCGTTTTGTGAGAATTCTGATGTATTATCCTATAGTCGATTGGTATTAATCTATTACAAATACCACAAAGGAACTTGTCTTTGCTTGCTGGAGTGCCTTCTGCAGTTTCTAAAGGTGGTTCTATTGGACGGTTTCTGTGAATTTCAATTCAAAATAAATTTGTCGTTATTGTTATATAACATATTTATAGGAAAGTATGTCCCTTAATAATTTATACTCTACATATCGCCTGATCTGTCTCTGATCTGATCTGATTTCCATCATATACGACTGAAGGATTGAAGGAATATAGTGTACACTTGTGTACTATGCCGGCCAATCCGCAGCGTGGTGGGTCTATGCTCAAAAAACCCTCTCTCATGTGAGTGAGGAGGCCTGTGCCCAGCAGTGGGGCGTTAATGGGTCGCTACGTACTATCGACTGCCCCTACATGAAAAGAGTTAAGTATGAAATACTTATTTTGTAAAAAATCTTTTCGGACGTTGTTTTAATAGGTATATGGTTTATTATATACCTAATATAATTTTTTGAGATCATCGAAAAAACAAAAAGGACAAAATGTCTAAAATGCAAGTTGACCGTTTATACATAGTCCATCGATATATTATGAAACTGAGGATTTTGTTTTGTTGAAGAGCGCTAATCGAATTAACTCTGATTTGATTTGAAAAATAATTTAAAGTTATAGGCTAGATAATATCACGTTACGACCAATAGGAGCCAAGCAGCAATACAAGACGTTGCAAAAGCAGGGAAAATTTGTTCCTTTTGGGGGCTTTACATATCAAAGACTTTTATATACTAAAAACAAAATAACATATAAGACCAAGGTCACTCACTTAATAGGATCGTGCATTTTTTTGTGCAGCTTCAAAGATTTGCCAGATACGAACTGTGTATTGCATATCTCGCACATAAACTTCGACATGATTGTATCGTAATCTAAATCTGAAAGTATAATAATAGGAGAATCATTTAGCTTTATCCAAAATTAAATTACATATTATATAAAATAAAAACTAGCTGTGCCCGCCACATCGTCTGCGTGGGATAATATATTAGGTAACACTTTTAATAATTTAGGCTAGTTAATTTAACATTAAAGCACATACTTTAATGAGCTATTTGCAGTGTTTCACTGCAAAGAGCTTATTGTCCTTTCTGAGACTAGATTAATGATTCCCAACCTCTTTAAGGCCATACCCACCTTAACATTTCTAAAACTTTTATGCCCCCCATGCATAATTTTTAATCTTTAAAAATTGATTTATTCTTTTTAGAAAAATCCCCGACGAAGTTTCATTTATTTTTTAATTGCCCCCTCCCCTTAGCTATCAAAAGCCACTCTGTGGGGCTTGGGCTGCTCGTTGGGAAAAACTGCTCGAGACCATCTGTGTACCAAATCTGATTTAAATCGGTTCCGTAGTTTCAAGTTCTAAATATGACGATTCCATCCTTTACAAAGTTTTTCCGCATAAAAAACTAGCCTATGTCCTTTCTCAGGCTCTAGACTATCTGTGTACCAAAATTAATCTAAATCGGTTCAGTACTTTTGGCATGAATGAGCGTCACACAGACAGTTACTTTCGGATTTACAGTAATAAAAATTTAAATATTTAACAGGGAAAAAGGAAGATATGTTAGGAATTTAATTGTCATTAAAATTTGACGGTGAAAATTTAGGGTTGTATGTATTTTTGTATGATGTATCCAAAAAAAAAACCAAAAATTTAAACAACAACACCGAATAAATCTACTATGTGAAATAAGTGTCCTGTAGCCCAGGGGTCGTCGTAATATAAAACAGTATGTATACGAGGTGTGTTCAAAAAGTATCGCGAATTTTGTGTTTTTTCAAAAATTATTTATTTATTCATGAATATCTATTTTGTCCCCTTCAAAGTAATCCCCATGAGATATTATACACTTGTGCCAACGGTTTTTCCAATCTTCGAAGCACTTCAAAAAATCATTTTTTTTTATCTTGTTCAGCTCCTCCTTCGATGCCGTCTTTATCTCGTCAAGAGAAGAGTAACGTCGTCCTTTCATGGGCCTCTTCAGTTTAGGGAACAAGAAAAAGTCACAGGGGGCCAGATCTGGGGAATACGGTGGCTGCGGCATCATTAGTGTGTTGTTTTTGGCCAAAAAGTCGCGCACAAGCAACGATGTGTGAGCAGGGGCGTTATCGTGGTGCAAAAGCCAATTTTTGTTCTTCCACAAATCCGGGCGTTTCTGGCGGATTGCTTCGCGCAAATTGCGCATAACTTGCAGGTAATATTCCTTATTGACCGTTCTTCCCTGTGGCAAGAACTCATGATGCACCACGCCCCTGCAATCAAAGAAAACTGTCAGCAAAACTTTCACATTCGATCGAACTTGGCGCGCTTTTTTCGGTCTTGGTTCGTGCGGCAGCTTCCATTGAGATGATTGAGCTTTGGTTTCCACGTCATAACCATAAACCCACGATTCGTCACCAGTTATGACCCTCTGGAGCAAATTTGGGTCGTCGCGGACAGAGTTTAACATCTCATTAGCAATGTTCATGCGATGCTGTTTTTGGTCACAATTGAGCAATTTTGGTACGAATTTCGCGGCGACCCGTCTCATGCCCAAATCATTGATAAAAATCGAATGGCACGAGCCAATCGATATGTTTAGGTCCTCAGCAACTTCTCTAACGGTGATTCGACGATTGGCCAATACCATTTTCTCCACTTCATTAATTTTTTCGTCTGTTGTTGAAGTGCTCGGGCGTCCGGCACGCTCTTCGTCGTTCACATCTTCTCGGCCTTCTGAGAACATTTTGTACCACCGATAAACGTTGCTTCGGTCCAAGGTAGCTTCTCCGTATGCCACAGTCAACATTCGGAATGCATCCGCGCACTTAATTTCGTTTTTCACACAAAATTTGATACAGGTTCTTTGATCCATTTTTTTGAATAGGTAAAAATCGAAGACGATCCAAAACACGTGCAAGCAAAGCAGCTGTCAACAATTAAATGAACATTCAAAATGGCCACAAAAAATTCCAAATTCGAATATACGTAACCCGCGAAAATTCAAAATTCGCGATACTTTTTGAACACACCTGTTCTGTCTCATTCTTTGTCGGCTTCATTCTACACATTTTTGTATTTGTGTTTCTGTCGTTTTTTCCGTTACATCCGGTTTGAAATCACAACGATTCTAAAGAAGTTTCACTTCAAAAGTTATCTAATCCCTTAATATAAAAACTAACTTTAGATCTCTAATTTTACGTAATTCTCATTATTTTTGATTCTCATGATTATGGGAATATCTGTACATATCGAGCGTCTACATTTCGACAGTTAACTGCGAATAGGTTAGAATATCTTTTGATGAGTCTGTGGCTGAGTTTAGTTGTCTTAAATCATCATAGCATTATTGCCATTCAATTGTAACTGGTTGGATGATATTAAATTCAATAAGACATCCGTAGAAAAATATTTATCTACATATATAAAAGAGATATCCAGGTATCTATTGACTCATCACGATATCTCTGGAACCATAAAGCGTAGAGACTTGAAATTTGGTACAGCGATAATCTAGAGCCTGAAAAAGGACCGTAAGCTCTGCAGTAATACACAGAAAATAACTCATTGTAGTATTTATACGTATGTTTTATATTTGTAAAGCAATTTGCCTAAATTAATGAAAATGCTACCCATTCAAACCTATGAAAAAAACATTCAACGCAGACGAAGTCGAGGGTTCAGCTTGTTTTATAAATATGAATTCCAACTTACGCATAGATTTAATTTTATGTACTTTCATATGAGCACACAGCGACTTGGGATTCGTGTAGGTAACTGGACATTGCGGACATTGATATTGTTCTAAAATATAAATAACAATTTTATAAAAACAACATATATCGCCGGTTGTTATTTTATAGCAACAAAAAAGTTAGAAACCAGTTCACATTACAGTTCAGCAGTAAGCTTAAGGTGATAGCAATAATTCAAATTCAAATAGCACTGTATAATCGTAATAAATCGTTATTTTAGACATGATATGTTACCAATGTGCTATTCAAGATGATACTAGAGAACCATACTACCAGGTGTTCCTTTTTCTCATCATCTTACAATATAATTTTAATTTATCTTATTTTTGATATATGTTTGCCCTCCGTTCGCCTCGCGCTGTCACTTTTCGTCACGCTCTTGTCACCCGTTCACTAGCTTACTGCCCAAGTCAAACGCGCGTACAAGGATTTTACATTAAAAAATGAAATCGTAAATCGCATGAACAGCCCTTCCATGCAGTACAAATATTGCATCTACATATATCAGCAGCATTACCCCAAAGTAAAATACCAATATCATATTGGGCTACAGGGAACCTAACCGTTTTGTTAGTAATCCAGAAAGAACTTACGAACTTTGCACGGCTGAAGCTTGAAATCGGCTAACGAGCTTACATATACATGACATGTCAAACAATTGTACAACTTCACCCTGTTCCCGTTTGCTGTTTGCATTTCTTGCATAACCACTTTATGGTAGGCTGTTTGCTTATCTGAAAAAATTTAAAACATACCAAAAAATTACAATTTTAACACACCCTATTATCGACGGTGGAAGGCAAACACGTAGTAACACGCAACACAACGTTTTAACAAAACTATGCGATTATGACTCTTAATGGCAACTGTTTTCAAAACTTTTTTTTAATTTAAACTTTTATTTAAAAATATTTTTTTTAATAATTTCTAATATTGACAAAAACACGTGGCATTTTTATTTAAAAGTCGTCATTTGAAATTTCAATAAATAATTTGTATTAATTTTCAACACTTTTAACATTTCTATGACAATTAAGTTCCTAATATGTATTCCGTTTTCCCTCTCTCTAAGTCTCGCGGATCTAATGTTTTAGCTTAGTATAAATATAACCAAGACTTAAAAATTTCTTTGCCAAAGAAGTTTCACTTCTGACATCTGTGCTTTGTACGCACGCACTTTTAATTTTTTTGTTTTAATGAACGATTTTAGATTTGCGGACCGATTGCTATGCGTCCGCTTTCCAGCGTCGATATACCACTTATGTCACATGAGAAAAAATCAATTTGTTGTTTACCGTACAAAGATTATAATGAATTCACTGCAAAACATAGACATATGCTGTCGAAGACTTTACTTTAGTTATAAGAGACAATTCTGTCATCCATGATTCTTACGTAGCAATAACCATATCCGCAGAGCACACAACAGAAGCTTTAAAAAAAGAAATCTACCCCCTTTTTGACTTAATGTACAGGGATAAAACTAAACTTATGACTAACAGAGAACAAAAATCGGTTAAAAGTTAGAGTAGACACGAATATTGACAACGTTCTCGGAATACAACTATTTTGGACAGCTAATATCATTTACCAGATGGATCAAGTAATTGAGACGAGAGTTGCTAAGTCGTGGAAAACGTAATGGTCTCTCAAAGAAGTCCTAAAAAGTGAAATAGAAACTCCTAGACACCTGAATCCTAACTTGTTTGAAATATGGCCTACAAACGTGGACTCTGTCAAAGAAAAATAGTCGAAAACTGCGAAACGCATTGGTATGAGTACTCGCTTTGCTAGCAGAGGCCCTGGGTTCGTTCCCCGGTAGGGTGAATTTAGAAAATTATATTCTCAAATTTATCTGAGTCCGGACTGATGGGAGGCTTTGGCCGGGGCTAGTTACCAGCCTACCAGAAAAAACCTATCGCCAAACAAAGAGATTTGTGATCCTCTTCGATGCTGTGTAGAAATCATATGAGGTATATCTCTTACCAGATTAGCGCGCTTCCATCTTAGACTGTATCATCACTTACTATCAGGTGAGATAACAGTGAAGCGCTAAACTGTCAGCAGTAAAAAAAACCACGCTGCCCCAATATTAGCTAAAAAGTCGATATTAGCTAAAACTCTAAACAGACTGATTTTGAGATTTTCATTAGTACATAGGTAACAGCAGATGTTATAAAGAGTAAGGGTTCCTTCTATTCTGAAATCTCCACGGAATTTTATATGATATATAATAAGTATAATAATTTTAAGAATATATTATGCAAGTCAAAATAATTTCTATTCTATTCGTCATACTCATACAACATAATTAAAATATAATAGTTAAATAGTACAATATTTAAATAATTTTAATTCAATATAATTTATATAAAATGTTAATTATTTTTTTTGCAAACTCCTGTAAAAGGAGCAATGTGTCAGAGTCATACTCATATAAATATAGTTATTGTTAATATTATCATAACTAAATGTCTGTGGGCGTGTCTATTAATTAAATGAATATGAAATTGATTTGTTGATTTGTAATAAAACAAAAAAAATATGACGGAACTTGCTTTGCGTTTTAGCTTTAACTGTCCCGGTGGCTTGCATCAATCGCCCATGCAATTCTTCCGAGTTCATATTTATCGCGCCTTTCATTGGAATCACATCCTCAATTGATTCGGTTTCTGCTGTCAAACACAAATGCAATGGTGAGCCCAAGAACGACCTAACCATATTATGTGAAACAGTATAAGAAAAAATCATATACGCACCTAGGGAGAAAAATAGTGTATTCCCGATTGCGAAGTTTTGAAAGTCACATGTTAGTATGCCCTATTTTTCTCCGTAGTGCCTATACGATTTTTTCTTACACTGGGATGACAAGTTCGACCTTTTCGACATTTCAATCTATAATTTAAAAAGTTAGGTATCGCCTCGTATTTCAGCTGCCATTGACACTGCAATATACTTGTGGTTACTGCAAGAAAGTGAGTCAGGTACATATGCGCTAGTGGAATATAATCGGGAGATAGCGAACTTTTCATCACGCAGCAAGAAAAAACTTGTTTTTAGGGGGTGTGATATAACTAAATCAACCGTCTAAAATCTCTCGTGAGTTTTTGTAATACGCTTTTATAATATAACGCATCACTTTCACTTAACCAACGCTTACTAGAGGGCGTGAAAGCAATGACTACACTCTTGGTTGGATTTATTAAGATGTTCGTAAAAGAAATGTTACTAGTTCTAAGCTTGGAACGACAAAAATCAGCGTATTTGTCAAAATTAAAAATGACGGTATTTTGCATTAATGGGTAAATTTTTCACGAACTTCATAATTCGGGCTCTATTTATTTTTAGCGAGTAATAGAAATAGAAATTTTATATTTATATAACGGAGTCATAACTGCACCAAATATTGACTGAAAGAGCCGCTTTTAAGTGATATGATAAACAAAAATAAGTTTTCATATCTTATACTTAAAGTCATGGCTGCGTAGTAGTTAGAGAATTTGAATCTTGCTAAGTGAATGACGCAATCGAATATTGGCCAGGAAAAGCTAAATTCTCTATAAGAAGAATTTACATGCTAATTTTATTTTCAAATTCATCTTTGTACTTCTTCGTGTAAAAATACACGGTGAGAAAATTTACATATATCAAAAGTAAATCAGGTGTATTTTCCCCAAAAGCGGGATGTGAACAAGATGTATATGTATAACATTTTACGGCTTTTATTTTGACGCTACTTTTAGGAGATTGTTTTTTTTTTACATTTACATAATCGACTAACGTCGATCTAAAGGACAATTAGTCTTACAGATAAAAATATCGAAATAATTATTTTTTCATCCGCCATGTATGCGTTCTTATTTTATACCTCGGGTATTAGAAGAGCTGCTTTCTTTATATTTTGTAATCATAAAAGCAATATAGAGAAAACTTTTTTTTATTTTTATTATCCAAAACGCAAATCGTTTAAATATATTTTTTTAGATAATAAAAAAAGCCTGCTCTTTTTTTCTCCGATACCGTAGTAAGGAAAGAACGAGCCAAATGAACGATACTGTTTTCGTTTTCAACGATTTGTACGGCCGCATATTTTGCTCAATGGCCTCAAAGAAACGCAAAGGAATGTACGTGATGTTCCGTGATGACCGCTCTCAAAAACGAAGACAGATCAATATCGCTACTCATTAAAAAAAACATGTTTTTAAAACGTTTTATTAACATTATTTACCCTGCGGCTGAGATGTCAGCTGTTTTAACTTTGTGTTTCAGTGCTGGTTGTGGATTTTTTAATAGTTACGTATCTTTTATGAAACTGTCGTTTCATTTCGCTGTACTAATATAACAGTACATAAGTAATGGTAAGAAAACGTTTTGAAATATGATTTTTTTTTAATCAGCGGTCTTCTAACACCTTGTATATAACAAATTCTGCTCCTCATGGTATTAGTTATTATTGGACAAACTTTGCGAATTTTAATTGTCTTTAAATTATTTGGAAAATATCTAAACAAAACTAAATATAGACTACAATAAAATTAATATTTGCCATAATTATTTTTTAAGTTAATCTAGATAAATGTGATATTTCAATCATAATTAGATATGGTAAGAATTTACCTAATTCATCCTGTGTTATAGGTGTTTCTATTATATTTCCAACTTCTGTTATCATCCTTCGTGAGGTTTGCTTTTCAACTAATGTTTCCTCTTCAACAGTCGATTCAAACTCAAATTGACTATCTATAGACCCATTTTCTAGTATTGGTTCCTGAAAATAAATAAAAAATACACTAGTTTAAAATAGATAAGAAAGTTTTTTAAAGATAAATTATTTAGTACTGTATCATCTTTTGTACTAATAATATGATTTTAAGCATTGCAAGTTTTAACAGCTAAAAAATTGAGGAAGTGATAACCAGGGAACAAGAGCAGTCTAATTGTTTGATAGCAAACTTCACCACACAATCTTGGACTGTAGTAACAAGGTATTCTATAGAGACATATACAAATAACTACATCCTAATAAATACACAGGACACACAAATAACTATAACAACTTGCTTATACATACAGGTTTGAGTAATAATATAAATAAGCAAAATTATATATACATATTAAAACAAGTTGTCTATACCTCCTGCTGATTCTTTTAGTGAGTTCTTTAAAAATGTGTAGAAATCATGATTTTCTTATATTTAGGGGAAAATGGAAGGATATTTTAAGATAATTTGTTTTAGAAATAGGTATCCTTAGAATAAGCTGACTGAAAATTTATAGTTTAATTAAAAATATATGGAATATTAGGATCAAACAAATGGTCAACTTACATGTACAACAACATCCTCATTATTGTGATAATTTTGTATATGTTCTAATACTGATGAAAAAGAAACTCCACATGTGTTGCAACTATAAATCTCTTCAACATTTTTATCAACTTCTTTAACATCTTCTTCCTCATCATCATTAATTACTGACTCTGATACTATTTCTAAATCCTTATTTGGAGTGTTTTGTGTATCTGAAATATAGATTTGTATAGTTAAGCCTTAGTGATGTATGTGCTCAATAAGAGCAGATAGGGAGAGTGTGAATTAAAAAAACACTAATTTAGAGTTTGAATTAAAGTAAGACACAAATATACAAATATGCATAGTGACAATAGCCTTGCTGGAACAAATACTAACTTCACTAGCCTATCCTGGGAATTAACCTCTGTCAATTCCCAGGGGTGCAGATTTAGATATTTATATTTTCTAATTAGTCTAAGTCTGAATTAGTGAGAGCCTTTTAAAATGGCTAGTTACCAACACCCCCTGAAGGTATGCTGCAGAGCAAAAAATTCTAGTATGATGCTGTATAGAAATTATAAGAATTATGTTACCTCTTAACAGATTAATGCAATTCTATCTTACACTTTATTATACAATAACCTGGCACCAATAAAAAAACAGCCCTTTAACAACCACAATCGGTAACAGACCTCACTCATATATGTTAAACATCCATAACAGCTCATATGTAATTTACAGTATTTATGTAAGCAATATATGAAGAACTAAACATTCAGGAAATAGTATTTAGTTATGAATAAAGTATATAATGTTTATTACCTTTCAGAGTAGTCAGAGATATAGTCCCATCATGATTTTGTTTTGTTACAATAGTGACTCCTAGATTCAAAATAGATTCATCATCACCGAGAATTACATAGCGACTTTCCCCATCTTCCTTTACTAGTTTTAGTTCTTGTGTCTGTAAACATGGTTTCGTCAACTGCTTACTTAACAATTCTACATACATTTTTTCCACATCAATACTATCATCAGCAATATTCAATTTACAGTCTGAGCCTGTTCTCATTTCATCTTTTGAAGTATTTGATTGACTATTAATTTCTGCAAAGAAAAGGAAAGCTAGAATTTACTTTAGGCCTTAGTTCCTATTTTTAATATAAATTTCAGTTTCATATATAACAGTATCATATATACAGTATATTCATTAAAAAAATGCTAACTGTAATGTTACTTATAAATTATTATTAATTATTTCAAACTTTATTGTACACAAACTGAGAGAAACACAAATTGAAATATCTTAAAGAGTATGTTGCTTATAAAGTGAGCAAAGGTGGTCTTATCATTAAAAGCATCTCTTCCAGACAACCTTTGGTGAGAAGAACAGTAGATAGAAGGGAGAGGTGTAAACAAGACAAAAAATACTGTATTAATGTTAAGAAAACAATTAATATTTTCATTGTTGAAGCCTTTATAGACCTTTGCTATCAACCATGAATGATTATGGTACATAGTAATTTTTGTTAATGATACACAATAATATACATTACTGTAAATCAGTTTCACTAAATAAGTATGTGAATAAATTGTAACAAATCAATTAGAGGTCTGAAATGTGTTTGGGAAACATAATTGTCGTGTCAATGATAATGATTATGCAAGACATTTATCTAGTATAATAATTTACCAATTTCTGGCTCAAGCCCCCTTGAATCTTGTATATAATTCCTATCATCTTCGACTTTTACAACTATACATAAATCCTCGTCTAAATCTACATTTTGAGCTGTATTAATAGCCTCACAATTATTAGATTTAAGATGCTCCGTTAGTTCCTCTATTAAGGAAAACTTTTGATTGCATATTGGACAAACAATACTCAATGCAATTTGGACCAAATGGTCTATAAGCGATTGTTTCGAATCAAACGTATTATTACAGCAAAGAGGACAACAATATAATTGTGAATCCCCCATTGCAAGTAATTAATTGCTAAATAGATATAAAGAACGATTAGGGTCTAAGTGAAGCAAATAATTTTCCTTGTATATTGTCATGCATTATTTTGTAAACATAGCATTGTAATTCAATTCAACATTTTCTTTGACGTTTCGCTTGTATCTAAACTCTCATCACATAACCATTTTTGAAGAACTTCACACTAATTTATAGAAAGTAAAGCACAACACGGATATCAGACAGAGATCATTCATTCCACTTGATCATAGATAATACCTATAAACTTGCACTTGATCATAGACAAAAATAACCTGATTACGGTAGATAATCATTTTTCGTGGCAATGTATTAGAAATTTTGATTCTAGCTTTTTACACGCTCAAGCTAATGAGAGTAAAGTAATTTATAAAATTATTTATGTACATTATTAAGATAACTTTTTTACGTACTTAACTTCAAAATTTAATAAACAATTTTTGTCAGTATTATATAAAAATGGATGTTTAAATTGAATGAAATTTAATTACCTAAGCTTTAAAATGTTAAATTGGATTAGAGTGGTCAAAAATTAAATTAAAGACTTTCATTGAAATGTACTTTGTATTGAAAAATAGCAACATTTTTTCACATCAATAGATTTTCTTATAATTTGAAACTGTAGATACGTCAATCGTCATACGTCACATATTACATCTGCACTGTCGCCATTTTGATTTGTGAATGTGCTGAAATGTCAAATTTGTTTGTTGTAATAATTTTTTTGCGATTATAATTTCATAATAAAAGCAGTGATTTTTGTATATAGTACAATTTCATTTATGTTTTCTTGTTTTTAGTTATATTATTCATTCCGCTCTTTTATTAATATAGGTCAAAACTTATGACTTATCGCATAGTCGCGTCTGTGCTTCTATGTGTATATCGTGTTTACGCGGGTAATTTTGATTAGATTATAATGATGGGAAAACGAATGCACCACAATAGCAAAGGAAGACTAGGAAGCAAAAGCTACGATAACGGAAAGCCTGGTAGTCCTGGTGTATCTCCATACAATAAGCCTTCCAAAATATCCTCTGCCGTATCTGTAGGAAAAACAAAAATAGATATGTGCCCCATACCGTATATAAGACAACAAGACAATGCTGTAACTTTACCAAGGTTTACTGGAATATTAGCTCGACCTGCTGATGAACCAATTGGTATGGATGAACTGGATTCTTTACAGTTAGAGTTAGAATCCCTTTTATGCAATACTGCACTACGTATCAGGTACTTCCAGGGAGAAATTGAAAGTATTGATACTAATGAATCTAAAAGAGAAAAGAAAAGTAAAGCTGCTGGAAAACAGTTACAATATTCTATGAAGAGAAAATTTCCTGACGACAAAATAGTGAAAGAAAAAACTAATTATACAAAGTTATCTAACCAACCGAAAGTTCCAAAATTAAAAAATTTTAGTAGTTCCTCTGTTGCATCCCATAACTATTTGAATGATAATATTAATTCAGATAATTCTGTAAAATTGGACTTGTCTCAGCTGACTTTACCAAAGAATAACATACCATATAAATTTTGGAACTCAGTAGAGCCTTACTGCGCTCCAGTGACACTAGATGATATTAAATTTCTTGAATCACTCTTAGTACAAAGTAGCAATACAACACTGCCACCTATTCCACCCTTAGGTAAACATTATTCTGAAGTATGGGCAGATGAGCATCTCACAGAAGACCAAAATGCTTCCAATCCTAATAAATTAAAGAACTCTGGATGGTCTCCTGATGCTTCAAACTTAAGAAAGAAATTTGAAAAATCATCAGATAATATGATCACTGGACCACTGACACAGAGGCTTGTGTCTGCTTTGATGGAGGAAAATGTGATGCCTTATGAAGTTCCTGACATTAAAATGAAACAAACAAATACAAAAAATACTTATAAAAATTCATTAACACTTGAAAAATGTTTGAGGAAAGAATTAGTTGAACAAGGTATTTTAGACCCAGAAGATTTGCCTCCACTTACAAATCCTGCTGATGATGAAATACTGGCTGAAATTAAAAAATGTCAGACTGAATTAACAGCGGTAAGAAAAGAAAATTGTAGGAATCTTAAAAACCTAATTGGTTTATGTAAACAGGAGATGATAAGGTTAAATTTAAAAAAACAATTGGATCAAGTTGATATGGAATGTATTGAAACATATAAAAAGATGGTAGCAGCCAAACAAAAGAAAAGACCTATTACTAAAAAGGAAAAAGAAGATGCTTGGCGAGCTATTAATGAACAGATCAGACTTAATAAAGAGATTAATGCATTGCCATTGACAGGACCAAACTCAAGTTAAGATCTTGTATTAAGAATCATTAGAATTAATTATAAGGGCCTGGTTATGTCATTAAAGTTATATATAAATATATATTTTTTTTATTTTCATTAATGAAATACAACGATTTCTTAAAAATGAGCTTCCACAATAAAATTGGATGTTGTAGCAAACATCATTTGGTATATATACCTTTAAAACTTGATGTTTTATATTTTGACAACAGTATTAAATCCATCCATGACTGATAGTCTAGAATTTAGCATACTTTTAAATATGATTTCATTTATTACAATCTTTCTGGTATACATGAAGCATGTTTTTAATATAACTTAAAGATGTAAAAAAATATTTCTGCATTTCAAAATTAAATCTTACTTATCATTCTACCTATAATCTATCATTGTTCCCTAATAGGTAGTATCTATGGTTCTCTAGGACTAAAATCGTTTTTATTGTAACTACAGATTGCTAAATTTATAACTTATCATAGATGATTGAAATTTAGTTCAGCACCTTCCATTTTTAATAAATCAAAAACAGTATTGATTTTTGTTGTTAATTTTGATGCTTTTGTTAATTAAAGTAAAGGTTTGCAAGTTTTACTAATATAATCTTACTGTCTCTATGGTCTGTCTAATCTTTGATGGTATTAGTCCATTGACATTATATAACGCGGTGCATTATAGAATGAGGCATTTATTAAATAACCATTTTAATTAATATTATGAGTCCAGCATTTTAAAGGCCAACCCATGTCATGGGTCACATTGGTATACAAACTATGTCAATATAACAATAGAAAATGGATGTGTTTTGACAAAGTAATTGACTACAAACAGTATGTTTGGAAACATTAATTAAGAAATATGAAGTTAACGTGACGATTTTAATGTTAGTAAATAAGCACATCGGGATGTTGCAAATTAACCCCTCGTGTCATAACTTGCTGAACCCGGTTGTCATATATGTCCTTACCTCGCCTTACGGCCTGGATAACTGATGCTGATGCTGTGCTTCGAAACGTGGCCGTAAAGCGAAAAGCCGTGTAACGAATCCACTATTGTAATATGGAAAATTCAATGGGAGCTCTTCAAAATTTGATTCTTTTGCCTCGAGGAATGCGAATCCTTGGACTAGCTAAACAATAGACTAGAAACTTTCCATACAGTTGGGAGGAAATTCTAAAAACCCCATAGAAAACAAGCCCAGAGATTCTCAGACCATACTCTTAATCTCATGGAGCAAAGACATGCCATGTTTGCAGTATTTATTACATGCGAAGGCTTACCGACAAATTAATAGATAGATCTCTAAATCACGAAATAGTGATCTACGTCACTTTAATACTGTGCAAATTAACTATGCTATCGCACGCAATAAAGGTGTTCGCAAGAGATTTGTCTATTGGTCAGCGCCAGCTAACGCAGCTAAGGACCAGTACCGGCGAACTTATTGTGTCTAGACGTGAGATTCTAGAGGAGGTCGAGAGTTTCTATGGACAGCTATAAACATCAACCTCCAAGCCTACCGATAAATTTGGCTCAAGACCCCCATGCCAAACTAACCGAAAATATACCGGAAGTCAGCCTGTACGAGATTAGTATGATTTAAAATCGATCAACGGTATACAGTCGTATTGAAGTGCTTGTGCGAAAATGGCACTAAATCAGTCCGTATACATGCGCAGGATCTATCCAACTGCAGGGGGGAGTGCGACAGGGAGACTTTATCTCCCCGAAGCCCTTTACCGCAGCGTCGGAAGACTTTTTTAAGCGAATGGAGTGGAGCGGACTGATATGGTAAATGTTGCTCTGCACGGCTTTATGAATAATCAAATGGTGTCTCAAAGGGCCAGAATGGCTGTACATAGAGACGTGTTGGTGCCAACACTTATGTATGGTAGTAAAAGTTGGGTATGGCAGAAGAAGCACAAAAGTTAAATAAATGCGGTAGAAATGAGAACGTTGAGTAGTATGAGTGGGTTGAAATTGAATGACAAAGTAAGAAATAGTGTGATAAGAGATGCTATATGCTTAGATGGTTTGGGCACGTAGAGAGATTGAATAAAAGGAGACTGACAAAAGGGATTTATGAGTCCAAAGTGAATAGAAAAGTTGGCAGGGTAAGACCAAGACGAACGTTCCTGGACCAAATTCAGGACATTTTAAATAAGGGCCAGGTCAAGAGTACTCTCAACCAACGAACTTGTATGTAAGGTTTAATGAGAATTAAAGAAGCGAAGGAGATATGCAAGGATCGTGGCAAGTGAAAGGACGTGGTCTCTGCCTACCACTCCTATGAGAATGAGTGACAATGAATTTCCCGATATTTTAATAGCCATTCTGTTATTTGGGAAGGAGCAATCCAACAATTCTGAGACGATCAACGTCGGCCCGACGGTAATAGAGTTATAAATATTGTTACTAGCTAGACTTCATTTAATGTTATACATTATCTATTTGAATTAGAATTTAATACTTATAATATATTTTATTAAACATATTTACTGTCAGAGTATATTATATCATACATCAAAGTGATCGACATGCTGGTAACATTGACGAGTGTCAATTATTAAATTCCAATCGCCATTGATTTCAAATTTTAACGGATAAGCGGGGCTTTGCAGTTTGAATGTTTCAAGATTGTGTGATTTAGTGATAGAGTAAACAATGGATAACCCTCTGACGCCAAATAAAATTCAGAGGTTGATCCATTTAGCCGAAGACAAATCATTTCATTTGAGTCGACGAGTATTTAACAATAAAAAAAACGACGATGTGGAGTGGTACGTGTTACATGTTTGTAATTTTATTTCCCATTATGAAATTTTAATTGCCAATTTATTTGTCTTAGTAATTCTACTAGGAGTCAGAAAACTTTTAACCAAACTGGAACTAATTGTGAATCATCTGGAATCTTGGACTTGGAACGTATAGAAGGTAAAGTTGGGTTTTGAGGATGTACCAACATGAATTAAAATCGTAATAAATATTTTAATTATTAATTTCGATTGTAGGCTTTGGTGAATCTGGACTTGGCAGTATATCATTGAGTAAATCTGTAAGTAGGTGTAGATTGATCTTTCAGATGTTGTATATTTAGATTATTTATTGACTGTAATGTATTTCAATATCATAAACTAAATTAATCAATAATCATCAATATGACTATGTAGAATATGGCTAACATAGAAACATCAGGGGGTGCTTTAAGAGAATAAAATTACTTTGCTATGTTAAAAGTATTTTTCCAATGTCTCTAACAAACACATAAATTATATTGTGTAAAACTTTATAATAAAATACAAGACATGCTTAAGGTAATGAACACATTTAAGGTGATAACAATTAACATTGTATAACTTTCAAATTACCATAAGGGATGAAACCATTTTTAGAAGATAGTCAGTATCTTATATATGGTACCACAGACCTTTATTATTTGAGGAATTCTATCATACATTGGTTTAGTATATCTTTAAAGGCTTAAAAAGCAACCTCAATGAAAGCTTTCTGGTGGCTTGATTTTTTCTGAATCTTCTGTCAATTATTGTTATAAACATATCAAAATAAATCATACAAACAATACTTTCCATATTTATTTCTCTATGTCCACACAAATCTGTTTTCAAGTTGTAAACAGATAACCAAACACAGCGAGGAAAATAGTTTTTTATGGAAGGATGTAAAAATATATGTAATTATAGTTTTATATTATACACTTGATAATTAATAAATAGATAGATTGAAAATATTTTATCTAAATTATATATTTATAATTAAATAAAAAATATTTATATTTAAATAAATATCACAAATTGTCTAAAAATAGTTTAGCTCTAAATTTGTATGTATGGTTGAATATTAATTTCTGATGAAACTCAACGGTTTTAAATGTAAAATTTTGAAATTTTTACAGAGTTCATTTACACCTAGTGAAATGACTGGTAGATCAACAGAAGCCTCTAATCCTGATAATGCTGAACATGTCGCATCATGGGAATATAAAGAATATGGTAGACACTCAATGTCTCTAGACTGTTTAACAAGTCATATGGACAAACAGACTTCTGAAATTGAGGACATAATGCGCCAGTCAATCGCTACAAATTACTCATTTCATTCAAAGGTGGGTAGATTACAACTTAAATAAATGTGATCATGCTGTATCCTCTTCTTGTGTGTATTGTTTAGAGAGTGTGCAAAAAATGAATAATTGTGAAGCATTATGAAGGTTTCCTAAATGTTTTCCATCACCACCAAGTATTAGATGAACAACAATTAGGCATACAAGTTTTACAAAGTGGACTTGTTTGTACCTACCCACCAAGATTCAACCTGTGACTATTAGTAGGAATCCTTATATGTATCCATTGGGCTATAATATCTCCTTTAACTGGTGTTCTTTATAAATCAACCTTAACCACAATTGTTTCAGAGAGATTTAAGTGCAGATGAAGCATCCTTAGTTTTAAGAGAAGCACCTTTACCTGTCCAGCACAGTACCCAGCTTACTATTCAAGATAGCTCACTGTAAGTTATGCAGTGAGAATTTTTTCTTTTCTTTTTATTGCTTACAGGATAGTGTTTGACTGCAATCTCACCTAATGGTAAGTGATGATATATTCTGTGGTAGCGTCTAAGATGGAAAAACTTTTATCTGGTACCAGGTATTTTTGTTTCTATACAGCAACCTACTAGAATGTAAATTGTTTGCTTGGCGGAAAATCTTTGCTGGTTACCAGGTGATGAATGCGACAGTTGAACACTTGGAAGGCAAAGGATGTTATCCAACCAGCTAAAAGTTTTAATAGAATTACAAAAGAGTTTCTGTTTTAGATTGACAGGATCAAATATGTCATCATATTTCAAGAAACGATGTCCCGCATTTGGTACAATACTTGGTAAAACGGATAGTCCAGATAGGCCAAATATATCTGCAGGTAGTAAGAAATGTATATCATATATTATATTTATATACATACTGATTTAATAAATTGAAATTCTTTATTCAAGTAGGTCTTTAGATCACTTTTAGACCATCAAACAGGTTCATCCACAAAGAATTTAATGGTATTAAATAAGATAATATGTTTAATATAGAATATCCTATGTTTATGTATACATCTGATAAATTTCCTATTTGTTCATATCAATTTTACATGAGAATTATATTTATTTGTCATTCAAAGTAACCACAATTAAAAGATAGGTGCTAGAAATGTTTTGTTGAACATCTAAATAGAATTTCAAATTGTAGCAAATGAATTGAGAAAGTAAGTAAGTAACAGCCAATTAACGTCCTACTGCTGGGCACAGGCCTCCTCACTCATATGAAAGAGGGTTTTTAGAGCATAGACCCACCACGCTGCTCCACTGCGGATTAGCAGGCATAGTACACAAGTGCAGTTCCTTCATTCTCATAGTCCGATGTGACGGTAATCCTACACAACCAGAGAGAGAGATCGGGCGCAGGACCGACGGCTTAACGTGCTCTCCGAGGCATGGGGGTGGATCACACCGCCAACTTCCCAACTTCGGGCAAATATTGAGAAAATCTTAATAGAAAACACAATATTGATTTTTGAATTGGCCCGACCCGGGACTCGAACCCAGGACCTCATGTCTGCAGTCGAACATGTTAACCACTAGACCAATGAGGCAGTTGAATTGATAAAATTATATTTTTATTTATTTATTTGAGACTGTTCAAGCAAATTTTGCTTTCTCACATCTTGGGTATACTTAAATATGGCAATTTAATTACGGCACCATCTATTTCATCCTCATATAACTTAGCTGACGGCAGAACAAATCATGATCTTGGTTAAAAAAATGCCATAAAAAATATTATAAATGATAAATTATATTAAATGCATACGTTTATACTAACCCAGGCAACTTTGTTGGAATTTTAATGTAAAAAAATTGATTTCAAATTAAAATAGAAACTATCCTAAGCACTACTAAGCTGACGTAAATCAAGAATAATGAAAAATAATCATCAAAATCAATTCAGTACTTTTGGAATATATTGGCGAAAATATTATGACAAGAACATTTTCCTATACATATTTGTTTAGTTTAACTGTTTTTAAAATAAAAAAATTCTGATGATATTATTTAAGAACGACTTAAAATCTAGTGTTCGAAAAGTCCTTCATGCCCTATCCTGATAAGAGCCCACAGCCAACTCAGTGGAGGATTTTGTTTTTTTTTTATCATCATTTAAATTAGAGCCATTCATTTACTCTCACGATTTTTTTATCGTCTATATAATATGTCAAATTATAGTAAGATCTTTCCATTAAGTTTCTTTTAACAATGGGTTTAAATTTATTAAACAACATCATCTCTAGGATCTTCTGGGTGTTTATTATAATTTTTGATACAATTGAGTCTTTAATATTTATTCGTTTTATTAGCTTCAACTATGGCTCTTCTAGAGGCGTCTCAAAGTAATGCAAATAAATACAAAATGGATCAAACCTTAGACTCTGTACCAGTAAGACAGCCCCGTGATGAGAAATTACAAAATCAAGCTATGGTTCTTGCACCAAATAAAGCAGAAATGTCTTTATTTGCCGTGCCAAAGCCCCATAATGTAGAGGGACAAGCAAATAAAATGACCAAAAATAACATCTCGAAAGGAATAAATTTCAACCCAAATCAGAAGTCGTTTATGTGTTCTTCGAAGCCGACAGAAGTTTTGCGAAGGAACCTACATACAACCCTACATTTAGGGGCTGATGATCCAGAATGTTCTGTGGAGAATTCAATGAGTATATCCAGCATAGCTGATTATTTGGGTAAGAGTTAACATATTTTAATACAGCCCATTTAACTTTCGGCCAATACTGGACTGGACTAGTTTTAATTTAATAACTTGAGTATTAAGGAGAGTTACTTTTATGATATTTTTTGTAATCGAATCATAAAACCATTATAAATTAAACTTTAGCAGTTTTTTTTCATTGCAGAAAGCGTAAAAGTTCAAAAAAATTTTTTTGTTCACAATGAACTGGAGTCTTTTGATACCTCTGTTCGTTGTATTTACGGCCGGAAAGGTTAAGTAAACGATGAAATATTAATATTGCAATAGTGCTACTGTCAAAATGTTCTAAATTAGTCTTTTGTCCAATTTCGCCTTGAATTCTTAATACATTTTAAATGTTGTGAAATTCGAGACTATGTATCCATTTTCTCAATAAACATAATTTAAACACCGAAAAGTCACTACTTTTTGTAATGACGAATTTACTCATTACAAAATGCATGCTTGAATGATTCTTCTTTGCGGCTTCCAAGCGATAGGTCCAGAGTGAATGATTTCTGTGTTTCATTCGTTCACTCTCATTTATACACTTCATACACTTATTTCTTAGATAGTCCATGCACCCATATACTTGCGTTCATAATTCATATAAAATAAGAAAAATTGCATTGTAGCTGTAAACCTTGCTGCCGTCGAAGCATCGAGATGCGTGGAAGGGTGGCCACTGAAAATCAGCAATGTGATTATTATGTTAGTCTGAGTGGTCGGTCACCTTTTCTGAATCACACCGCTACTTAATTTTATACTTAAGCAAATATTGTACATTATACACTGTGTGTGTAAAGAATAAGACCCTTGTCAGATAATCTGTCCGGTTACTAACTAACCATGCGGGTAAGCGACCCCCGGTGCCTCGAGCTATTACTACCGCTCTTCACTCTTCTGTCCGCGACAGTAATGTCCTATAACTAACCCAAAAGCTCCCCAAAACTCCTCTTATCCACACCGAATCTTTCCTATCCAACTCCCATACCGACAAATGGCGGTATATCCATTCCCCGCTGACCGAAATGTCACAGACCGATAACGGCCAGCAGCGTTATCGGTGCGAGAGGGTCAGAACTGCGATCACCAACCCGCCTGCCAAGCGTGGTGATTATGGCAAATCCACGAAATAAATGCCTAGAACAAGGCAGGCAGGCAAGTTACGCTGGGATATTGTAGGATTATCCGAAGTCCGTAGAGAGGGGGAGGACACGATAATTCTCGAATCCAGTAACTTGCTATACTACTGGGAGGGTGAACATCAATCCCGAGGTGGTGTCGGGTTCCTCGTCCACAAATCTCTCATTAACAATATTGTCCAAATAAACAGTGTGTCCAGCAGGGTAGCGTACCTTATACTCAGAATTACCAAATGGTATTCGTTGAAGCTCATACAGGTTTACGCACCCACATCATCGGATCCCGATGATGATGTAGAGATTATGTATGAGGATATATCTATAGCCATACATACCTCTACACACACTACAATATTGTGATAGGGGATTTCAACGCAAACCATGGTAAACGAAGGCAGATTTGAATGGTTCCACGAGAAACGAGATTGACTTCATCATGTCTACGAAGCGGACTATATTCAATGATGTCTCTGTGATCTATAAAGTAAAAACTGGGAGCGATCGCCGTATGGTAAGAGGCACATTGAATATTGACGTTGTCCGTGAACGTAACAGACGTGAAGTCAACGCTTCTACCTACTCGCGCTCATATCCAAAAACCCGAGAGCTTTCAACTGGAGCTGCAAAACCGCTTCGCTTGCCTCGAGTAATGCAAATCCGTGGACGAGCTAAACAATGGGCTAGTGGAAACTGTACACTTGGATGGGATGACATTCTTTAAACCCCGTAATAAGAAAACCAAGAGATTCTCAGACCTTGCTCTTAATCTCATGGAACAGAGACATGCAATGAGTTTGCAGTCTACTGCAGACGCGTCAGCATACCGGCATATAAATAGACAGATCTCTAAATCGCAAAAGCGTTAAGTGCGACACTTTAATGCCGAGCGTATAATAGATATCATCGAACGCAACAAAGGCACTAAAGTGTTCGCAAAAGATCTGTCTATCTGTCAGAGCCAACCGACGCGGCTAAGGACCAGTAATGGCGAACTCATTATATCTAGACCGGAGATTCTGAGGGAGGTTGAGAGTTTCTATGGATAGTTATACATATCGACCTGCAGGCCTATTGATAGTTTGGCTAAAGATCCTCGTGCCAAACTTACCCGACATTATACCGAAGATATCGCGGACGTCAGCTTGTACGAGATTAGTAAGGCTCTCAAACAGATGAAGAACAGCAAGGCACCGGGTGATGATGGAATCATAGCGGAACATGACCTGGCCTGAAGTCAGGTGGTAAACCCATTCTAACAGTCCTTCACCGAATGTTCAATTCCATCATCCTGGAAGGCATGCTGCAAAAGGCATGGCATAGTAGCGTGGCAGTTCTGTTCTTCAAGAAAGGTGACAACACCTTATTGAAGAACTATAGACCTATTGCGCTGCTAAGTCATGTCTATAAACTGTTGTCGAGGGTCCTTACAAATCCTCTCACTCGCAAGTTTGACGACTTCCAGCCCCCCGAAAAAGTCGGATTCCGAAAAGGCTTGTACCATAGACCTCATCTTTGCGCTGTGGCAGATTATACAGAAGACCGAGGAGTATAATAGGCTTTGCTTAGCGTTGAATGATGAGTAAGCCTTGTGAAAGCCTTCGATTCGGTGGAAATGAGAAGCCACTATGACAAAGCCTTCGATTTGGTGGAAACATGGGCCATGTTGAGATCTTTACAGAGATAAGAGAATTGACCACCGGTACATACATGTGTTGAAGTGCTGGTACGAAAACGCCACCATGTCAGTCCGTATACAGGACCAAAGCACAAAGTCTATCTAACTGCAACGTGGAGTGCGGCAGGGAGATGTTATCTCCCCGAAGCTCTACTGCGGCGTTGGAAGATATTTTAAAACTTATGGAGTGGAGCGAACTGCTGGGCATCAACATCAATGGCGAGTACATCATTCATGTACGGTTTGCCGACGACGGGGTCATTATGGCAGAGACTCTGGAAGATCTTAATGCAAGGCTTCATGACCACAGCAGAGTTTCTCAACAGGTGGACCTAAAAATGAACATGGATAAGACGAAAGTTATGTCCAATATTCATGTTCCGCTCCACCCAGTCATCGTTGAGAACTCGGCACACGAAATTGTTGACGAGTATACACACCTGGGACACATGGTCCAGCTAGGTAGGTCCAATTTCGAGAAAGAGGTCAACCGCCGAATGCAACTCGGTTGGGCAGCGTTCGGGAAATTCCGGAAGACATTTTCGTCCAATATACCTCAGTGCCTGAAGACTAAAGTCAACGAACAGTGCGTGTTGCCAGTGCTTACCTACGGATTGGAAACGTGGTCGCTGACTATGGGCCTGATTCGAAAGATCAGTGTCACTCAACGTGCGATAGAGAGGGCTATGCTCGGAGTTTCTCTACACGATCAAATCAGAAATGAGGAGATCCGTAGCAGAACCAAAGTCAACATAGCCCTACGAATCGCGAACCTGAAGTGGCAATGAGCGGGGTACGGTAGGTCCGACGAACCGATGGACGTTGGGGCCCGAAGGTGCTGGAATGGCACCCCGCACCGGACGACGCAGTGTAGGAAGACCCCCACAAGGTGGACCGACGACATCAAGAGGGTCGTCGGTAGCCGCTGGAGCCAGACGGCGCAAGATCGGGCCCTGTGGGCATCATTTCATGAGACCTATGTCCAGCAGTGGACGACGAAAGAATAAATGGTTTAACTTTATTCTTTCAAAAAATCTGATAGGCCTCTATTTAATATACACGTCAAATTAAGTTTAGTTTATATCCGACGCCATTTTATCAGCTAACTGGTAAAATCTTAAATTTGATCAAATATGTAAATTTGTATGTATATATATTTTCAGGAAAGGCGTCAAATGTAAGCATATCAGAAATGTTACAATTGAATAATAAAACGAAGAATATGAAAAAGAAACAACCTCTCGCTGAATTGCACCTCAATGTCCTGGAAAGTAAGGGCACAGACAAGGATACATACTTGACAAATATCATGGATGTCAAACGAACTGAAACTGCATCTTTTATGATTAATAATACAAAAACGAATATAACGGATAATAAAAATACTAAAGATATTTATGTAACAAATCTAATTGACACGAAGCAAACAGAGACCGCTAGTTCTTCTGGAACAATTAATACTGTGATTTGTATGGATAATCTGAAAATATCTGACAAAGATATCCCGAATGTTGTTATTACACAAGATATTATGAATAGTCAGAATGCTGATGACGAAGGACTAAGAAGTCCTATAGTCCCACGTTCGAATTCTCCGTCTAACAAAACTCATTCTACCCTCAGTACTGTTCAAGAAAATCTTGGCAGTTTTAAGTCTAGCTCAAGTCCACTCTCTTTTAAGAAAGGTATGTTTTTCAATTATTACCATTGCTTCACACTCCCCCTTCCCACACACACACATACACACATCATATAATAGTACTCTATTGTGCACCTTGAAGGAAACCAGAAAGACAAATTGTGATCATAGTGTTAACACAAGCAAATATACAAAACGGCCCTCTTCTCGCTAATCAGCGATTTTTCCAGACAACGTTTTGGCAAAGGACATTGTGCATAATACAATATAAAATATATACACACACACATATATATTTATATATATACATACACACACACACACACACACACACACACACACACACACACACACACACACACACACACACACACATATATATATATATAAATATATATATATATACCATTACACCAGCGAGGCCGTCAACAATATTGTTTCTACCTATATCAGTATAATATTCTTTCATTTCTATACTGTATATTATTTGACAACACTATACCATCTTATTTAAAATCTAAATTTGAATTTCTGGGATCTACTTTCTTTTTCTTTTCCTTTTCTCTTAAGGTCACCCGTATATAGAATATACACAAAATTATATTAGAAATAATAGTAAACCTTAATGCTCTGTTAATATATGTATATATATTTATTAATAGACCACTAAACTCACTTATCACGACGTTTTTCTAAACTATTCGCGATTTTATTTGTAACTTTATACGGAGTTACCCACATTCCCACAGGATCGGGAACTATACGAGTAATGCCGCGGGGAACTGCTAGTATATTGATAATACTGAGTTATTTTCAGGGAACCGTAACACTTCACGCACTCCTTCCCCTAATCATAAGTATAGGGAGTTAGATAGTTCAGTAGATTGGAACGAGGTGCTTAATCGAAAGCACTTCAGTCAGGAGTGCTTGGCTAAAGGTTTGTGGGTCTCGCTTAGCTTTTATGGGTATATGGTTAAAATTACTAACATTTCAAAACATCTACTAATGTTATTAACTAATTCTTGTACCACTTATCACTGTTTGTACATAATAATAACCTTATTGTTAACCTTTCCGGCCCTAAGTATCAAAAAATTACCCGTGATCCGAATGGTACCAAAAGACCCCAGTTCCTCGTCTCGAACTTCACATGCATACCGTTGCACTTTCATTAAGTGACATATGCGGCCGTACAAATCGGCTAAAACGCAAACAGCGTTATACATAAGTCTCGCTCTTTCTTTACGGCGGTACCGTTTGTTTGAGTGAGAGAAACAACATATCACGCGGACTAAAACGGCACGTGCTAAGAATAGGAATGTATTGCATATCCTCTATTTGTTGTTTCTTTTTTATCTATAACAAAAATATTTTTAAAAGAATTGCGCTTTCGATATTGAACATACATACATACATAGCATCACGCCTCATGCCCATAGGGGTAGGCAAAGACAACATCCTTCCACTTGCCACGATCCTTGCATATCTCCTTCGCTTCTTTCAATCTCATTAAACCTTTCATACAAGTTCGTCGGTTTAGAGTACTCTTGACCTGGCCGTTATTTAAAATGTCCTGGATTTGGTCCAGGAACGTTCGCCTCGGTCTTCCCCTTCCAACTTTCGCATTCACTCTTGACTCATAAATCCTTTTTGTCAGTCTCCTTTCATTCATTCTCTCTACATGCCCAAACCATCTAAGCATACCTTTCTCAATTTTAGTCACTACGTCTTCTTTTATACCACAACGTTCTCTTATCACACTATTTCTTACTCTGTCACTCAGTTTTAATCCACTCATGCTTCTCAACGCTCTCATCTCTACCGCATTTATTTTACTTTTGTGATTCTTCTGCCATACCCAACTTTCACTACCATACATAAGTGTTGGCACCAACACTCCAGCATGCACTGCCAGTCTAGCCCTTTGAGACACCATCTGGCTATTCATAAAAGCATGCAGAGCACCATTTACCATATTCCCTGCATTCACTCTCCTTTCGATATCACTTTCACATGTTCCATCTTTTGTAAATTTAGATCCCAAGTATACAAATTCTTTCACCTCTTCCACTTGTTCCCCATCTATCAAAATATTGCCATTCATCATAGATTCATCTCGTTCAAAAAGCATAACTTTCGTTTTGTTTACATTCACTTTCATTCCTTTCCCTTTCAAAGCTTCATTCATAATATTTAGCATCTCCTGAAGCTCGTTAGCGGATGACGCAAGTATTACTTGATCATCAGCGTAGAGTAAACATTTGATGAGTAATTCATTCATTCTTAACCCATACATACTTTCTTTTAAATCTGTCAAACATTTATCTATGAAAAGGTTGAACAGCCATGGTGACGCAACACATCGCTGTCGAACACCTCTTTCGACAGGAAATCACTCCGTGTACGCTCCGTTTATTCTGATATTGAAAAACGACTAATTAATTTTATAATCTTAAATGCTTTTATGACAACAAAATATATGAAGAAAGTAGCTCTCCTAATACTCAAGTCATTAAATGCATATAATTTATACATGGGGACTTTCAAATACCGCGTTTTGGGCCGGCTAGGTTAATCAACTCAAACAAGAAACTGGTGTTTTTCGTTTTAAGCCTAGTTTTCTTCACTTTCAACTATCGGTTTCATAACGATATTTCTGATAACTTTGCTTGTTTATTACCTTGCACGTTTATCTCGTCTGAGCCTATGTCATGCATTTTCTTTAAGTTAAAATATAATAGTTTACAAAACTATAAACTCTGAATACAATTTGCATTACAATACAATATTGGACGAAACTATGAATTTGAAATAACACTGTTTTTATATATATATTGTGTCTACCTGTGTCGGTTGTCGACTTTGGAATAATCTAATCCATTGGTTTGGGGTACCAAACAGATTTCATTAGAAAGCCATCAATGCGATTATTTCTTCAAAACTATATGTGATTTATTTAAAATTTCGCAAAGAGATTCCTTAAGAAATGTAGTTTTTCACTAATTACGGATTTCTATGGGATTAAGCTGCGTGTATTACAACATTTCACTTATGTTGTAATACACGCAGTTAACCATTGCTATATAGGGTTTACGATATAAATCATGGTAATTATTCTTTAGATATATTATTGATACATATACATAATGGTATTCTTTGAAATCACAAACAGATTTAAATGTATGAATTATTTATTGTGTAGAGGGAACCTATGTAAAACCTTTAGCAGACTGGCCCCTTGGCGTATGGTTACAAAATAAATTCTAAATATTTCAAATAGAAGATTTCGACAGCCTCGCGTCGATGGTCAGTCGTTGCTTGTTATTGTCGTCGCGTCATGTTCCGGTCATATACATTTTCCATGTGGTAACTAACAATATATTTCACTGCTACGCTGGTGCGTTCAATTGACCTATCGTGTCGCACTCCGGCTAGCCAAAACTGTAATGTTCATATTAATAAATATAGAATATACAAGTATAGATCGGCAAAAAAGTTTTTATTCAAGTTATGTATATTTTTCGATTACACATATGTTTGCTTTAAAACATAAAGTATATAACATTGGAATTATAATTACAATATTTTAATCACTATTTATTTTTCAGAACGATGGGCCGAAGTAGTAACGAGTCGCGTTGAGGGTTTTGTTGGTAAATATATTTCATATTGTTTAATTCACACATCCATAAACAGGGTTATTGGTAATTACATATTCCCGTTGGCAGATGATAGAGGGTGACTATTTGCGATAATTTTAACCCTTGTTGTATATTCCACAGTGAATCAGACATTGATTTAAAATAGTATTAATTAAAATCTGATTTTTTATGTTGTTTGTAATATTGATTTTAATCGTCAATTAAATATTTGAAGTAAAAGTTCGATAACATTTTCTCTTAAGACAGCCACCGATTTCTTATTCGATAATTAAGATTGATAATCTTTGATTCCTTTTTGAAGTAAAACTTCTTTACGCACTCTTGACTTGGGTAGTAAGCTGGTTAATTCGTGACGAGATCGTTACGAAAAGTGTGATTGGGCGAGGCGAATGGATGGCGAATTTAATAAATTAGATATATCTAGAAAATTTATAGATTGTTCATGTATATGTAAACACACACATACAAATATATATATATATATATATATATATATATATATATATATATATATTAATTCTGTCGTGTGGGTTAAAGCACACTCTGTTTTTAGGTGTAAGTGTATCCGTACCCATTTCTGTGACGGCTCTGACCGACAATTGGTTGACAGCGAAATTCGAGTTCAAAAACATAAATAATGATAACAGTGACTTAACTATCGAATTGCCGCGATTCCCCATACTCCTATCGCCTAGGAAGGCTGAGATATTCATAATTAATATCACACCGAACATTGAAATGGATAGAGATCTTCCTTTTACACTGTACTTAAAAGACTCCTCTGTAGATGCTGAGTTTGAGTATAAAGGAAATCTGGAAGTTGGGTTTACGATGCCCGCAATACAAGCTTTGTCATGTGACGGTGTTAATAAGATTAATTTTCCAACTTTGCAAGAGAAATGTTCAATTACGAAGCATATTGTACTGCTAAGTGACTGTCCTGTTGATCTCCAGCTGGAATTATTCATAACAGAGCGAGAGAATGTGTTCGTTATTAAGTCGGTGCAGGAGATTAAGAAGAGTGAGGTCAACAAAGTGCTAATGGAAAATTCTGGATCAAAGGAAGATATCCAAGTGAAGTCAAAGAAGGGTTCTAATAAGCAGTTGTGTCGTTTAAGTAACGGAAATGCTATTAAAGTTGCTATAACTTTTAATTCGCCAAAGATATCTGAATTGGAAACTGGTGAGTACAAGCCATAATTCTGTCATTTTTCATAATATAAAATGATGTCGCTATCGCTATCTGTTTTTTCAATATTATTTTCAATGTGCGACTGATGATGATATAAAGAACTACTTAGAATTTCAAGTTAAAAGGGTTCCTCCGTGCGTTGTTTTGAGAAGAAATCAGAACAAACTAAGCCGGGTGTCAATTTTCTCATTATCACTACATTATATTTATTTTCAATTGATTTTATTTACATTAGAGCAATTCATTCTCATCCACGCCTTTTTATTCTCCAGATAGTCCTTCAATTTATATACAAATTGTCTATATGTATGTGTGTATATATGTGTGTATATATTCTTACTTGGATTTTTATCTGAAATAAATACATTATTATTATTAACTTTCCAACACATTCCGGAGAATGGCGAATAGATTAGTCAGTAATTGTTAAGTTGTCACTGACGTATTAATTAAGAATGAATTATTTATTATGTATTAATTATGTATGATCCATTTATTTAGTATTTATTGTACATACTTTATTTTTTATTTCGTTTGGTTTCTTTGTGTTTTTGTTTGTTTGTATCCTTCCGGGTCTCCGCTGAAAACCAGCGTTGGGACGAAATCCCAACAATCGCTAAGCGGTGTTCCCTTTTTCGGCATCACAATTTTTTTCCTGCGGCTACTTTACTTGTTTTATGTAAGTGTGATGTAAAAAATAAAAGGTTTATTATTATTATTATTATATAACGATTTCTCAGTTAGCTTTTTATTAATAAAACATTTTAACCTATTAAGTGACATCTTTGTAACTTCTGAGAGTTTATTATATATATTACAGAAACGTATAAAAACGTATAAGTACCTTAAATTGATTTGTTATTTTTATGCAGCCTTTTCTTCGTAAAAGAATCAATATTTTGATAGATATTTTAATACAAAAACATTTATGATATATACTAAGTTATTTTATAGAAGTATAATATACAGTATTATTTATTAACCAATTGAATCATCATCGCTCAACCGATGGACGTCCACTGCTGGACATAGGTCTCACGAAACGATGCCCACAAGGCCCGATCTTGTGCCGCCTGGCTCCAGCGGCTACCGGCGATCCTCCTTATATCGTCGGTCCACCTTGTGGGGGGTCTTCCTACACTGCGTCGTCCAGTGCGGGGTCGCCATTCCAGCACTTTCCGACCCCAACGTCCATCGGTTCGTTGGACTATGTGCCCCGCCCATTGCCATTTCAGTTTAGTTTTGATCCAATTGAATACATTACATAAATTTTATTTTTAATGTGGATCAAAACTGCCTTATCAACAAAATTGATGTTATGTAAGATATCAGAGATTTAAAAAGCAAAAAGTAGTAAAGTACGTAAGCATCAAATAGTTGTCGCCATACATTAACACCCACATTTAAGTGTACGCAGAAGCTGTTGCGCGGGTCAGCTAGTGTATAATATATCGATTACCTCGATTAATAATCTTACCTTCTCCTGTAGGTGAACAAATGGCCAAGTTCATTAGCACATTGAATGTGAACTTGATCGGTTGTAATACAATTCTGAAGAAGGTCTCCCTTGCTGGTTCAGTCGGTACCGCTTGTCTTGTACTACAACCACCGGTAGGAAAGTTGCTGCTAAGCAATGGTAAGTTTCTTCTGGTGCTATACAATTGCTGTTTTAACTTGCCGGCCTGAAGCGGGGGATTCCAAATATCCCCATTTATGAGTTTCTTTTTAATAACTCGGGTATTAGAAGAGTTACTTTCTTCATATTTTGTGTAATCATAAAATCATTATGTGGTAACCTTTTTCCGTTTTCATTTAAGTAAAACTTCTTTAGGCGTATGAGTATATAATTTTTACGGATGAAACGCGTGATTAGCATCACGAAGATGTGTAGCGTTTTTAATGCTAATTCGTTTGAAGGTTAGGTAGTTTTAATATTTACAAAAAACATGTGGCCTTTTAATTTGCCACCCGTCATTTGATAATTTAATATACAATTTTTCATAAAATATTAAATATAATATTTAAAAAAAATTAAATTGACAAACAAAATTTTATTAATAATTTCTAATATTGGAAAAAAACAACACGTGGCATTAATATTTATAATTCGTCATTTGAGATTTCTATAAATTATTTTTATTAATTTTCGACGCTTTTAATATTTTAGTGACAATTGAATTCCTAAAATATCTTTCTTTTCCCTCCCTCTTACTCTCGGAAATCTAAAGTTATAGATTTGTATGCATATATATACGCACTCACTTTTAATGTTATTTTTATTCCGCAAGCGCTAATCGTTAAAAAATATTGTTTTTGATAAAAAAAACCCAAATAGTTGATACGCAACATCTACATTCATATTGTTAGCACGTTCTGTTTTAATCCAAGAAACGCGATTTCGCCGTAAGGAAAGAGCGAGACAAATGTGCGACAATGTTTTCGTTTTCACCGATTTGTACGGCCGCGTATGTCGTTCAGTCATCATGGATTGTTTGACGACTGTTTCAGATTTTCATATAAATAACTGGGGTCTTTTGGTATCCCCCTTCGGATCACGTGTATTTTTTTTTGGATACGTAGGGCCGGGAAGGTTGAAAGATTGACGATTTCAATATGAGTTTTTGACTCTATAAAATGTAGGCTATTTTGCATTATTCTGTTGCGTCATTTTTGCGTCATAGTTCATCCAAAGCAACGATGTTATTTGGTTCTCTATAGGTTAGACTAAATGTATTTGCTTCTAATTATAAAATTTGAATGCAAGCTGACCATTTATGCATAGAGGCGGTCGATTCCTTTTTAAAAGTGTTCCATAATCATACCCTGAGCCGGCATCATTAAGTTTGTCTATATAAAAACGTATGAAATCATAATTCATTAATATAATTTTCGAGGAAAGGAGACATCATAAATTATTCTATGTAACTCTGGAAACTGTGCCCAAAAATGGGTCATTCCAGACTGTTGCTTACTTTACCTCTTTTTGATTTAAAGAATCAACAATATTGAACTTGCGTAACGTTGGAACAATAAATGGGGTATGGTCTGTTAAGATTAAAAGTAAAGCTGGCTCTGATGTCCTCTTACCTTTCATTGTGTCTGCTACCAAACTGGAGATACGTCCTGGGAGTGTAAGCCAACTGAAATTAGTTTATTCTGGACCGCCTGATACACTAAACGAGGGGTAAGTTGCAATAATTAATGTATTATGTTGGTTTTTAAGTAGGTGAAAAGATTGTAGAATGATGGTTACTCATACAAACAAAATGTTTCTGAAGTGCTGCTGGATATCCTAGTTTCATGATAAATTATTCATGTTCATATATTCATCACAATAACAAAAACGTAAAAATATCTAAAGTATGAAGAGATTGATATCTTTAAATTTAATATAATATAAATAATTTGTAATCTTATTTCTTTTTATGACATGAGTTTAAGAAGTTCATGCTAGATCGCTGTAGTAATTGAAATATGTATATTAATTTTTTTTCAGAACTTTAGTTTTAGAGAACACAGCAAGTGGTAATGTTGAAACAATAGCCATAACAGGTGGATCTGATCGGCCTAAGTACTTCCCTATTAAAACCAACTACAATAACATGTCATGGGTCAGATCCGGTAGGAAGGAACTCAGTTTGAAAAATTCTACTAATCAAAAAATACAAATTCGATGCCAAATAATGGGGGAAGGGTTCAAATTGGACTGCCCCGGTGTGGAATCCAGAGGGACTTACATTTTGTCATTTGGACCGTGCGAATGTAGACCATTGACAATTGTCTTCGCTCCCAATACCTGGACGCCATATACGGCGTCACTACATCTAGTATTTGATAAAAGCAGTGATTATTCTAGAAAGGTGAGTAGAATAGTAAATAATAGCCTGATTACATCCCAATATTGGACACTTAATTTAATTTCACTCATAAGAGCAGGGGTTTATATGTATTTTTTTCTAGAATACTCTTTTTGAATACATGAAACCAGTCATGTAACTAAATTATAAATGATAATGTTAGTTCAAGAGTAAAACATTAAAAAGATATATTTAATTCATTATAAACAATTAAAATTCGATAATCTTAGAAAAATGTCACGTGACTATAAAAGCTCAACGATTTCGTCGCCATGTTTGTGACGTCATAATGTTATGCATTTAAAAATATGTCTACATAAAAATCGAAAGTTTTAATTAATAACAGACTAACAGCTGTGTACTACTGTGAGAAGAAATTAACGTTCTTATTAGCCCGGCAACACATCAACGGTCCTTATGATGCTGCAGGTATCTATGGGCGGTGGTAATCACTTAACATCAGGTGACCCGCCAGCTCGTTTGTCTGCCATAATTATAAAAAAAGAAATTAACTTTGTGACATCACACGTACTCGGGTTAGTTCTGGTACTATCGGCGTGGTTCGGTTCACAAATTGCTATTTTTAACCGACTTCAAAAAAAGGAGGAGGTTATCAATTCGTCTGTTTTTTTTTATGTTATCTCATATCTCCCGACTGGGTGGACCGATCTTGATGATTTTTTTTAAATGAAAGGTGGTGCCATAGGGTCCCATTTTTTTAAATCCAGTTCTGATGATGACATCCATGAGAAAATTGGATAAGTGTTAAATTTGCATTAAGCATTTGGGCGACAAATGGACGAATAACTCAAGATCACGCCAACCGATTTCGATGATTCTTTTTTTATTGGAAAGGATATACTTCAAGGGTTGTTTTGTAATAGTTTGGTTAGGTTCTGATGATGAAATCCATGACAAATTGACGGAACTCTTCAATTCTTAGGAGCAAATGAAAGATACCCTGCAGAATCTTCTATAAGCTATCCAGATATTTGAGTTGCCCACCGTAACTTCGGCATTGGTCAAGTGCTAGTCGTAGTTAAATAGGAAGATCAATGGAACTCCTCAACGGCTCACAATAAGGGTGCGGTGAAGTCGCTGTCAGCCGAGGTGCCTACATATATAGCTGTAGGTGGGAGAGACGCGGGAGCTGCCATATAAGAATACGAAGAACACTATAAAAGAATACGCAATTATTTCTTACTTTTTAGAGCATTTTAATATATTTGTAAGTCTGTTTTGAAGGCGGTTCTTTTTTTGTTAAAATTTTTATTTATTTTAATTTGATATAACTTTTAATGAAAGCAAAAAAAATTGGTTGTTGTAAACTTATATATGTCCTTTTCATTAGTTATTTTTTTTAATGCAATTGCTCCAGGTTTACCTACGTGTTCCCACAATTTATTAGTAATAGAGTTTTGTAAATTTGCCGCTACTTTTCTAAAGCAGAGATTTATAAATTATTTAACACGTGCACTGCGTCATAATATATATCTGCAACCACGGTGTGCTGATATAATGCTTCCAAACTATATTGGGCCACTTACTGATAAAAAAATAAAACTCATGTTGAGCTTATTACTCGACACTTTATTTATCAAATATAGCGATAAACAGTCTGACACGTTTACTACACACTGCGTAATACGTTGTGTATCAATGCAAGCCCAGAACAACATCACTAATAGAAAAAGTGATGAAAGGTAGTTTTTCTATGTAAAAAAGAAGTAACAGCCCATTAACGTCCCACTGCTGGGCACAGGCTTCCTCACTCCGGGGGAACGAGGGTTTTTAGAGCACAGACCCACCACGCTGCTCCACTGCGGATTGGCAGGCATAGTACACAAGTGCACTCTCTATTCCTTCACTCTCATAGTCCGATGTGACGGGAATCCGACACGACCGGAGAGAGATCAGGCGCAGGACCGACGGCTTAACGTGCTCTCCGAGGCACGGGGGTGGATCACACCGCCAACTTCCCAACTTCGGGCAAATATTGAGAAAATCTTAATAGAAAACTCAATATTGATTTTTGAATTGGCCCGACCCGGGACTCGAACCCAGGACCTCATGACTGTAGTCGAACATGCTAACCACTAGACCAAAGAGGCAGTTTTTCTATGTGCTAATTATAAAAACAATTCCTCGATGTTAAAGTATTTGATTCTATCTTCATTCTCAGTACTATGTCACTCGTAGCAGGTATACGCTCTGAACATGTTCAATAGTATTTATGTCTATGTGCGTACGTGCTTACGTGCGTGTGTACGTATGGGTTTGTGTGTACATATGCATTAAGTATGAAATATAAATTATTATTTCAGATAAAACTACATGGATGCTCTACCAATGATAGTGTTCGCTGGTCCGGACTTATGACTTATGGGGACACAGCGCTGGTGCGTGCGGTGTCTCGTACCAATATTGACCTGAACCTCTTCAATAAAGCTGCGGCACCAGCCTTTGTTTCTGCTCGAGTACATTTTAATTGTAACTATGCTTTTTCTATGTTTTGAAGTGAAACTTCTTTATACGCATGAGGGTAAATTTTTATGGATGAAACGCGTGATTAGCGTCACGAAGATGTGCAGCCTTTTTATGCTAATTCGTTTGATGGTTATGTAGTTTTAATATTTAGAAATAACACGTGGTATTTTAATTTGCCACTTGTCATTTGATAATTTAATTTTTTTCAAAAAATAAAAGGTATTTCATAAGTTTTAAATACAAAAACAATTTAATTATATAATTTCTAATATAAAAAAAATATGTTGCATTTTTATTTACAATTCGTCATTTGAGATTTTAATAAATTATTTGTATATATTTCAACACCTTTAATAGTTTTGTAGAACTTAAATTCATTAAATTCCTAACATATCTTCCTTTTTCCCCTCCCTCTGAGTGTCGGAAACCTAAAGTTTTAGATTTGTATAAGTATAAAAAAGACTTAAAAATGATCGAGTATCTATTGTTTTCAGTGCAGTATAGATTTATTGAAGCGGAATCGGAATTGATCGGTGCACGTCGTGTGTTGTCCCGCCGATCACCGCATACGGTTTCCTTGAGGGTTCCGTGGCCAAAGCTGGAGCGACGCGCCAGAGCTTCCGACGCAACGGCGTTTGCTACTGTCACTGTACTCACCGGTCCCGAGTTCACTAGGCGTAGGATACTTAGGTATGTAGTGCTTCTCTATAATCTTACCTGGTGGTTAGTAATGAGAGTGTTGTGTTATAAAATAAGATGTAGTGACTAAAATTGTGAAAGGTATTCTTAGATAGCCACGTAGAGAAACTGACAAAAAGGATTTACGAGTCTAAGAGTGAATGTGAAAGTTGGAAGGGCATCAAGAGTACTCTTAACCGACGAATTTGTAAAAAAGGTTTAACGAGAGTGAAAGAAACAAAGAAGACATGTTAGTATCATAGCAAGGGGAAGGCCGCGGTTTGTGCCTACACCTATGGAAATGAGGCGTGATGCTATATATGTATGTATGGGTAGTAATTATACAGTCTGAGGTTGTAGGGGGTTTCACTTTTACCATGTGCGAATTGCATACGAGGTTTCTAACTTCTGTGTTTACAAATTAATGTGTAGTTCGGTGTAGAATGCCTTAAAGAGATGAAATCTATCTTACTATTGTCGCCCACCAAATTTTGTCAATTTTGAAAATCATGGGTGACAATGCCCTATTTTGAATGTGATGAAAAAGTCTACCTCTTGATTAATCATTAAAATTTAATTGTAGTCCTGTTTTTTAACCTCCCAATAAATCCAATTCGATAAACAAGTCGTTGCTAGGTTATTAGGAAAGAAAATGAAATCTAACCAGGACAGAACGAGGCAATTTTGTCCTTCGTACAGGGGCCGAAAAACTAATTTTTCATTCCGCAGTGGAACTGTTATAATTTTATTAAGATTATAATTACTCCGCTTTGATTAAAAATGCCTGCTGCAGCGCAAAGCCCGTTGAATGTCTGAATTTTTGTTACAGAATTCTAAAAGCAGAATCAAATGGAGGATTAAATACGTCATTACTTCCTGAACACTTGAGAGTACTCGCTGAACAATTTGAAGGGGAGGATACGTCAATGGACAGTTATCTATGTGATTTCAATGAAACTAAGGTAGGATTATTACTTTCATGAATGAAATATACGCACTATCACTTAATTTTGATCAGCTTGCTGGCAGAGGTCCTGGGTTTTTTTCTAATTATCGGCACGATACTGTGTAGAAATCGTAAAACGTAAATTGTTTCTTTATAATTATAGTAAATAATTTGCGTATCGCTATAAAATGTCATCGTAATTGCGTTTTTTTATCTGAAATAATACATAATCCTCTTGAAAATATATGTTTGTCTACAATCCACTGAAGTATTGGTTGCACCAGAATAATTAAATAACGTTTTTTGGGCATCTGGTTTTCTACCTCTCTTATAGGACATGTATGCATTGCATAAGTTTGAGTGCAAACATTTCTCTCTCTCTATGTCTGCATTCATATGTTTTCTGTATTACACTTTGTGGTTTCTGATCACTAACATGTTACACTAATGATTATAATTTATTAATATTTCAAAAATTTTCAATATCATCAAAAGATTTTTCTTGAGAGTAGTCATAACATTTTTGCACTTATTGTGATTCAAGGGGTAAATGTTTAAACGATTATATAATAAAGGGTTTAGTAAAGCGTAAAAGCAGTTTTACAATAACAAGTATGTAACAATAAGATCAATAATAAACTAAGTATGTAACAATTTTCTTTTTCTTAGGCTTCATTGAATGAACTGATTGAAGGCTTGCAAGAGCTGACTGCACAAATTGATCTGCCGCAGGATTTCGCTGAAGACAACACAATTCTTCTTACAGAAGACACAGTGGTTGAACATCATACTCTGTGTGATTGAAATGATCTTTTCAATTCTCAATGCAAGTTAATGTTTCAATTGTTTATAAATGAGAAGACATACAGTGATGTTATTTAATCTTCCTTGCTTTTAATATGCGTTTAATCAATCCGTCCCATTATTTATTTATATGCATGTGAGTTTAGATTTTGCTCCTATTATCAATAACATTGTTTTGCCTCAACTTAAATTATGTAACATGAAAAATATATGTGCCAAAGTGATTGATTTTTTAAATGTCCATTTTTTATTTATTTGCTATTGAAAGTATAAAAGGTCTTCACCGAGTCATTTCAGGATGTATAATTTTTTTGGACGTAATTAAGTAATTTATAGAAAAATTCATGTGCTATGAAATTAAAGACTAAGGCCCAATCAGTAATTAACGTAAGGATCCAATACACGCGATATAAATACAGTAAAACTATGATTTACTTTCACAAGAAACTCAACCAAACTATGTGAATTCTATAAAAGTAAATGGCTTGCAAAAGAACTTGTAACAAATAACGTTAAATAAATGAAATATAATGAACAAAGACTGAATATTCAAGATACATGCTTTCTTTAGGCAAGAAGGTAGAACTACGAAGTATTAATCAATTTTTTATTAAATGACATGTGATATGTGTAATAAAAGAACTGTTTTATTTCATTATCATTTATTATTTTATTAACCAGTATATTATTCCAATCGTTTTCCTATTTTTTTTTCAAATCATTGTATCTAAGAGATTCAGCTGACAAACGCAGCTTTCTGTTAGAAATGACTCGCTCTTTTAAAAATATTGCCTACTACTTATAAAACTAAAATGCATTTCCACTTGTCATACGCAAAAATGATATTTATATACAGGACTAAGACGGTTTGTAAAATTAAAATTGATACTTCGCTAATTACTTGATCCTTCGGAATGAGCCCCGTCTGTTAATATATTGAAATATATTAACACTAACTTGGGCATAAAAGGAATACACTAAAATATGAAATGTATTGTACGAAGCTCATTCGAAAGGACTAGGTCATAAGTATATCGAGCTTGGTGTATTTTATGTTACCATGAATCTATCTCTTACACAACGAAAATAATCCACAACACTGCACATACTACACGGTCACACAAAACATTCGTTCGTCATTCGCTCATACATTCGCAGTTCCCACTCAGCCGCACAATAAAACACGTCGCATTTGGCAGTTTATCATAGTTTTTTATATACGTCAATACTCATACAAAAGCCTTTAATATATTTGTAATATATTCCCTAATATTGCGATTCTATCAATAGGCAATCGATTGCAAATAACAGTATCAAGTTAACAGGTGCAATATGAATATTGACGTTATATAAGAGTGAGCTCCTCGCCGGATATCTACTCGCTGTAGTCTACATACAAACTTATTGAAATGGAAGTACTTATTATACACATTCTCAATATAACTAATTTTGCGTTAAAAATGGCTGACGTTAATTATTAGAGAACGGTGCTTTGAAAATACTATCCTCGTAAACTTATTACAATTACACCTAATAGTCTAAACGTCACAAAAGAAGACAAGACGAAGATTATCAATAGGAAAGTGGATATAATAAACTTCGAAATAATATATCGCATTCATGACACTTGCGTTATGTTAAAGTTGTTTCTTTATATTTATAGCAGGCTCGTATATAATAGAAAAGTGCGAATAAAGTAAATTATATAAAATGCTCACTGCCAGGTTTATATTCTTTTATACGATTCTCTAAATGTAATATCTCCGAATATGCCAATTTTATTATAATATGTGTTGTATCTGCATATGTACAGTTTAGAGAAACGCCATTAGAATTAACACCATCGTAGTAATATTTGTTTGTAATACATGATAATTGCTAATATTTCGCCTTTAAAAGGGCAGTTATTAAATTTTCTGTTAGGGATATCGCAGACGATCGTTTTAATGACGGTTGCAAGTTTGAGGACGACCTTAGTCTGTTTACAATAAATACGACGTTAAAAATAACTGTTGGTAAAGATTTCAGTATATTTGGTGAAAATAAAAACCGGGATTCCAAGCGTCTGCCATGCTTACTCCGATTTTTGTACCTAATTTGGGTTGGCTTTGTCCTACTTTAGTATTGGCTAGCCGACTAAAACCGTCGACTGCGATATCCCATATCATAAATTTGTTTTTATAATTAATATTGCTTGCTACTAAATCATCACGCCAACGAAAAATGTATAATTAGCCTTCCACTGTCAGAAAAATAGATTCGATGAGTTTTCGATTTAAACTGAATTAAAGATGGCTATTAATTGTAATATAATTTCTTTGTTATACTATTGAATATAACAAATACTTTAATAAATAAAATGATTTAATAGTAGTGGTGGAAGGCATGTCTTCAAGTATAAATGAAGTTGAACACGTAATTAATATGAAACCTGTGGGACAATCACGAATATTTACGAATATCTAATAATAAACGTGAGACTGAAGCCACGGACCATTTTTGTATAAAAATAAAAGCAACGCTTCCAGTCAGCGTGTTGGAACTAATGTTTCCTTATTATGAACTACTCCCATTCGACGTTTAAAATCAAGTTACATGAACTTATAATGTACGCTGATAATGTATGGTGATTGCGGTCACGAACGTATCAATAGTATGACGTACTATTTTGACGTCCGTGACGCTAAATTAATAACGAGTTAGTAAAATTTAAGTTAGCTCGAAACGATTACTTAACGTACAACCGAAAAATTCGTGATTGCCCCTAGGCTCATTGCTGCAAAAAACAATACGCAACATAATAGATATAATGTATATACATCACACAATCACACGTTTTTTTTACAATAGGAATTAAAATCCTAACTAAAAATTAAACCAGTCACTTAATGAGCTATGAAATAGTATTTAAGATTGCCAACGATTATAACTGGCCTAGACGCGAGCGGCGCCATTTGCGACTCTGAACAGTCGCCTTCTATCATTTAGAATATCAATAATGCGGTGGCTCGCGATTCATGTGATTAAACTGCTGTTGATCTAATAAAGTATTTATTAATAAGTTAAATACGATTTTCTGCAGCGACTAGGCTCTACTCAATGCAGATATCATATTCGATAAGAGATCATATGGCTTTCAGTACGTGCGAATCAATGTCTTGTTTCATCTTCGATACATCGCACGCTTAATGAAAACATATAAAAATACTTTTATGGGGACTTCTCGCCCGCAAAATTGTTTGCTATATATGTGTGAGGGTGGCCTATTTTTCTCCCATTACAGTTTTTTTTAACACTGGTATGAAAAGTTCGATCTTATTAGAGTTGGCATTACAATCGATTATTGAAATTTTTATTACCGTCTTGAATTTTAAAGGCGTCGTTAGTTTACCGGGTGGAAAAGTGAGTGAGGTGTATACACGCCCTTGGAATATAACCGGGAGAGCACAAGCCAACTTTTCATCCCGCAGGGAGAGAAACTAACGAATTATTTGACTCGTATCATTGAGCGTGCGATATATCGTACAAATATTTAGGTCACGATATCCTGCCACATTTTAACTTATAAATATTACCGTATATAAAACTCATCACACGGTCTGTCGGTAACGGAGTAGTACCATCATCGTATTTCACCCACCACTAAAAACCGCCTTGTATAAAAATTAAAACCATCCACAATGATTGATCTCGCAAATTCTTCACGGTGCGATCGACTCGAATGTCACAATGTTTTTACATACAAAAATGCTGGTGTTTCCTTTAAAAATATAAATATCACAGATAGTGCAAAAATAAAAATATTAAATATTAACACCGGAATAATACGCATTGTTTAACCTGTTAACCGGGGACGTCCCGTACCAATTATGCTACTTACAAAAAGCTTGTCATTTTACGTATAGACGTAATTTATGAATATCCATTTTATTCTCAATAAAAAAACGCGTCACTTTCTCACTTTTCCTAAATGCACATATTTCGAGGACGATTCTGTAATGAAGCGTAAGGTAATAATAAATGTTGTGAAAAAGTGATCCTACAGACTGCACAATGGCGTAATCACTTGTAACACAATGGCGTCGAACTGAAGACTGATTTACTAACTCGCATTGATATGACATTTATTATTACATTACAGTTTCTATATATGCTCAAGATTACTTCAGTTTGTCGAACATATACGATACGAACGGTTAACAGGTTAAAATGAGAACATTTGAACGCGACACGTTTATAGAACTATTTAACTTAGTTTGTGTCGTACATAATTGATTGTACCATAATCTCGAATATTCTGGAAGTTTGAAGGTTTTGGAAGCGAAATTTTTATTGCTATATTACAGTTGCGCTTAATAAATTAGCATTAATTCAAAGATTTTGTTAGTAAAATATGTTTCACTTTAGAGTTCACTCCTGTTTAGGAATAATATCACATAACATGAAGAGTTGTGTACAAACAAAGATGAGGAGAGTCTATATAATGAATGTTCTACTCTGTATTATACGAATTGTAAAGAGTAGAGTAATGCATAATTTTATATTCATAATAATAATTAAGATCCATGTCACATTACAAAATATAAGAAATCTCAAAGGAAATGATATCACACAAAAAATATATGGTCGACGACTTAAAAAACAGTTAGAATATAGGTTTGCTGGAGGGAGTATTTATAATGTCAAAGTTGCATATAATCAAAGACATGAGTTATAATTGTCAATATTCTACAGCACTGCGTACTTGCGTCATTTTGCATGTATTGAACTCATTCTGTTATGTGAATTGTCTCTTAACAAATGGAAGTCAACGTAAACTTTCACAGGTATGTCTATTAAAAAATCCCTAGAAATTCGGATAAGCTATAATGCTTGATAGTCGATCTCAAATCTTAGCTCAAGTTTTAAACGCAATTTAAACAAAATTTCATTTTAGAACTTTGGTTGGTATGTCTCATAATTTTTCGATGAAGGAAGAAAATCACTGTTGTTTCTGATAACGACACTTTAAAATCATGACGAACTGAGTTTCAGCTTCCGGATAATTAGTTTCGGTTTGCACAGATTTTCGTATTGTAACTGTATTTATCGCGACCAAAACACCAGGGTAGAGTTCTATAACCCGCGTCCTCTGTCACCGCCTATGATCCTCATCGGCAGAATAAAGCGCACAGACAACGTATACCTTTTATTGGTAGCGTTCATTCTATGGTGGTTCGATATCTGAAACGGTAGCTGTATATTTGCGTGTGAACTGTTAGCGTCGATTCGTTGTGGTTTTGTGTACGGGTCCGTCCGCGGGGCGTTGGGTAGGCGTGAACGGGTGCGCATCGGGTGCGCGGGTACGCGACGGGTGCGCGGCGCATGCGCGGGTGCGCGGCTGCAGTGCGCCGGCTAGGGTGCGCGGTAAAGCAGGTAGGCCGTGAGTGCGGGCGGGAGAGCCAGACGCGAGGCGGCGGCGCGGAGTCTCGCGCGCCCTACGCGCTGTCGGATGACGCGTCTGCACAGTTCCATTAATGGCAGCGGCTCCGCTGTAATCAAATATAACCGTATAAATAAACAATCAGTGCTAACTCATAACAATAATATTTATTTATTTGTTCCATAATTATAAAGGTGTTAATATTACCAAACTAGGAATACCAAAATCTTGGGGGTCAGACCTTTTTCGTTACATTAGAGGAACTGTGTACATATAGTAAAATAAAACAAAGGTTAATTATAATAAATTAGTAATATTGGTAACTTATAATTATGTTACTTTTTGCAGTGGGTTTGTGTGTGTGAAATTATTTTTGATGTAAAAATTTCTTTCGCTCCATTTGCGCTCGTCGATTGTAAAATCTTTTTTTATTGCTGACAGCTTAGCGCTTGAGTGTGATCACACCTGATGGGAGATGATGATACAGTCTAAGAATCTAATATGGTAACAGGTCATGTACCTCTTATGGTCTACAAAGCATCATAATGGAACACAAATTTCTTTCTTGGCGGTACGCCTTTTTTAGTAGCGTGGTAACTAGTGACGCGCGAAGCCTTCCAACAGTACAGACACATAGTTCTAATAGGTATTGCGACGCCTCCTCCCTCGCCGAATCCCACACTCCTGACCCATTCAAAAAAAGCATAGTAGGGTCGGCACGGTGGGATGCCAGGTTGGAGAGGTGTGTCTTCCTTCTTTGAGGCTGACATGTTGCAGAATAATAGAGGAAAAGGGAAAGTGCGGTCGATGGCTCCTCTACCTGCCGAAAGAGAGACGCAGGCCCGATTGTACTCTGTTTTTTGAACCTTTAAGTCACTCATTTGGAGTGCCAGAGCTAAATACGTCGATATCTGGCTCATAACATACAGTTAAACAGAATTCTGCCGGGTTTTAGTGGGTATTTTCTGATGCCAGCGAGTTCCACACTCCAAGTTGTAATAAACTCCACGCGACGGACGTAAAAACATTTTCCCAGCTAAAAAACTTATACTCACGATCGAGTCCGCCAATATATTTCATAGTGATCTCGGCGTGGCCCCAGACGGCGGAAACGATGGGGTAGAGCGTCTTGCCACGCAGGCCACGTGCCGCCACGCCGAGGTAGCGGCCGTCCGCGCAGAAGGCCAGCGTGCCCTCGTCCATGTCCAGCACCACGAGTAACCGGTCGGGCACCAGGAACTGCTCGTCGGGCCGCAGCAGCGCCGGGTACGTTGCACCACTGCTGCCCGTGCCCTTGGCGTTGTGGTACACCTGACGATTACAATACAATGATTGCACACAGTTTATCAACTTGCAAGTAGGCTAAGTAAAGTAACAATTCATTTAAAAGTAAGATTCTCCCATAGGTTTCTATAATTAATTCCCATAATATCATCTAGATATGTCACAAAATAAATTCGACACCTTCACGATTTGGGTCATTATTTGGAGGACGATAAAGCTTGAGAGTGAATGGGTTGCTCTAACTTGGATAAGTAATCCTTATATCTTGTATATAAAACAAAAATATTGAAGTAATTCTTTAATTAAAAACTAAGATACTCTATACTCATCTTACTAACAGGTTCGGGGTTCGATTCTCAGCACGAGAAAATACTGAAATGATGTATTTTAACTTGCCTAAACTGGGTGGGAAATTTGGGCTGTCACTAGCTACCGAGAGACCTGCCGCCATAATTACCTGGTGTAGTCATCATTTAAAGGTAAATTAAACTGTAAGCCGTAAGCCTATGGTGCAGCCTACTACAGGCATACAAATGGGAGTAAATAAATATGGTTAAAATGGCAAAAAGAGTTTTGCCTAAAAAAGTGATTATATGAAAGGTCAGCCGCGCCAACATCCTCATAACATTGGTTGCCTTTCTATCAAAAATGATTACTGAGCCCTGAGATAGATAAAAATAAGTGAAAAGTGCGTGCGTACAAAGAACACATGCCAGAAGTGAATCTTCTTTGGCAAACTATTTGTTAAGTCTTGTTTATACTTATACAAACAACAGAGGGAGGGAAAAGGAGATTTGATAGGAGTTTAATGAATTAAATTGTCACTAAAATATTAAAAGTCTCGAAAATAAATACAAATAACTTATTAGAGTTATTATTAAAAAAAAATTGTTTTAGAATTTAAAATTTAGAAAAGAGAATTAATGAAATATTTATAGTTTATGAAAAATAGTATATTAAATGACGAGTGGCAAATTAAAATGCACAATGTTATTTGTAAATATTAATACTACCTATTCTTCAAAGGAATTTAGCATAAAAAACGCTGCACATCTTAGTGACGATAATCCTGCGGTTCATCCGTAAAACTTTTACCCTCATGCGCCTAAAGAAGTTTCACTTCAAAACTGTTTAGAATAGCCGTAAGTAATAGAAATGAAGGCTGTTTTATTACTTGATTTGAATTTGATTACATACTTTATTTCTCCCGAGATCCCAGCCCCAGCTCTGGTCGGTGGCGCCCACCAGGCTCTGGTAGCCGACGGAGTGGAGCGGTGCGTGTGCAGTGGCGACGCCCACCACAGCGTGCGTGCCACGTTGCCGCGCGGGCCACACCACTTCCCAGCAGTGGAGACCACGGGAGTAGCCCACGCGGCCGCGAATGCAGTCTGTGCTCTGGGCCACCGGGTGCCGGTGGAATGTCAACGCGTCTTCGTCTTTCACAAATATATTTAACGACCTGGAAGTATAATAATCATATATTATAGCATAGAAGCATGAGTGGATTAAAACTGAGTGACAGAGTAAGAAATAGTGTGATAAGAGAACGTTGTGGTATAAAAGAAGACGTAGTGACTAAAATTGAAAAAGGTATGCTTAGATGGTTTGGGCATGTAGAGAGAATGAATGAAAGGAGACTGACAAAAAGGATTTATGAGTCAAGAGTGAATGCGAAAGTTGGAAGGGGAAGACCGAGGCGAACGTTCCTGGACCAAATCCAGGACATTTTAAATAACGGCCAGGTCAAGAGTACTCTAAACCGACGAAGTTGTATGAAAGGTTTAATGAGATTGAAAGAAGCGAAGCAGACATGCAAGGATCGTGGCAAGTGGAAGGATGTTGTCTCTGCCTACCCCTGTGGGAATGAGGCGTGATGCTATGTATGTATGTATGTATTATAGCATATAAAAGTGAATCTGTAAATATAAATGATCAGCGACTTCTATTATATCTATACTGACAAAAAGGATTTATGAGTCAAGAGTCAATGAGAAAGTTGGAAGGGGAAGACCATATTTTGTTCCTGTTGATGATATAAGATATTTTTTGGCCTATTATCTTTGGTACATGAATAAATAAACAAGTGTTTATAGAAAACATAGTATATACTAGTTCAGCTACAGAAACTGCTTTTATTATTAACTAGAAAATAACTGACGCTTCTCTGTTAAGATTTTAAATTATTTATCAGGATTTTTAAAACATTTAATTACGGAGACCTATTGACCTGCAAACTTTATCGGCAAAATAACCTTGTTCCGTCAAATACGTAAAGTCTATGAGTCGATTTGCTCCGAAAACGGCAAACAACAAGGACGCCTCCATGAAGGTTAACAAGCTATAGGATTGCTTTTACAACAAGTTTTTGTCAATACATGGTTTCACAGGGGCAAACGTTTAAATGTGATCTCACTTAGTAAGTGATGATACCGTTTAAGATGGTATTTGTCTGTTATTCGAGTTCTAATGCAACATAACAATTCAGCACTTTTATAATTCATTTTCAAACCTCATCACGTTTAACACCAGTAACCAGCACGTCAGTAGGTGATCAATTACCATTTTAATCTCATCAGTAAAAATAAATATTATTATAGTAAATTTATACGATATTAACATAGTATATTAAGTACATTTATAGAAAAACCAGTACATTATATATTACTTCCGTAGACTACGGAATTCTCATTTGTGTGATCCAACACCATATCGTTTATATATAACTAAAAAAGGAGTTTAAGCGCTAAAACATATACCAGGCTACCCCTGGCTATGGTCCTTCTAGCCAGATTTGAACTAGGGAACTATGGATATACTTTAAGAAGTAATCTAATCTATATTTAAATATATATATTGAAATTTGGTATAATTATTCCTTTTGCCGAGTATTCTATTTCATATTTTCTTATTTGTAAAACAATTTGCCTAAATTAATGTCAATGATACCCAAAAAACATTCCACGCAAACGAAGTCGCCTAGTATATATATAAATAAGAGATATCCAGGTATCTATTGAATTCACGAAATTCGACCCGCAAGGAGGTTTGCGGGGGTGTTAATTTTAAAAAATCAAACTTTCCCTTTAACAAAATCTTCACATTTACAAACTATGTCTTTTACGGTATGTAAAACTTGGCCAGAATTTTTATTTTGACGTCATGGAATCTATTAGGAATATCCACCCTCAAAGGGCAGTGCGGGTGTTTCTTATATGTAAAACAATTGGCCTAAATTAATGAAAATGCTACCAAAAAAACATTCCACGCAGACTACGTCGCGGGTTCATCTAGTCTTATATGCAAGAATCTTGTATTTGAGTTCACAAGGCTCGACCGATTTTGAAGTTTTTTTTTGCATGTTTGGTAAGTGTGACAGTCGTAAAGTTTTTGTCACCCTCTTAACCGCACCTCCCATATTTTAATCGTTATTAATTTATACAGTAGAAACCGTCTGCCGGGTCAGTTAGTAATTAATACAAACAGTAATTTGCTTTTTAAAGTTTCCCACTCCTACAAGACATCAAGAAACTGTTATTATATAAAAATTGGATACCTGGTTGATTACTTTGAAAGTTCGTTATCGGGTCTAAAATATTATGTAATGGTTACGTTGCCACTCACCGCACTTTAAGACTTATTTTATAAAATTTTGCATAAAAACTTAATTGTGTCAGCAAGTTTACTGCAAACTATCTTTACTCCACAAAAAAGTAATCCATTCAAAATATTGCATTCGTTATTTTGCCGATAAGGTTTTTATTAACTTCACTACGTTCACTTTTAACCAACGATGGAAACTTAGATTTTATATTGTACTTTCAGATATCTTATAAAATAGTTTAAGGGATTATTTTAATTAATAAATATTAAATTGAAATAAGCAACTATCCCTGATTTTGGGTATTTATAGTTTGCGGACCTCCTAATTAAGTTAGTTATTTTACCCGTTTTAATGACAGCCGTTTATTTTAATTTTGTATTGATTAGCAAAAAATATTGTTTTTTTTTTAAATAATAAAGGTGTCAAGCTAGCATTTCCTTTTTACGTGCTTGCGACGCCATAAGGTTTGCAAAATTTAAAATTTATTTAGATTAGATTAATTCACCAGTTCCCACCCTTATTTACAACTTGTATAAAAATGGAATTAACCAAAGTTGTTTGGAATTAAATTTCCTACAATTTTCACTTGAAAATAAGTGATTTATCGAACAAACATAAAATCACTTTTAAATCCAAGATGCAAGCGGACGATGCAACAGGACGCGGATCCAAAAGACAGAAAATTAAGCTGACAGTGACCCTACCCCCCTGTGATTCCCAAATAATAATAGCTACTTGTAAAATTAGTCCCTTTTTGAGTCAAACGTGTTTATAAGCAACCAATAACACTGACCGGTCGTCTGGGTTCCAAGCGTGTTTGATCTGTGTGTCGGGATGAGCAGGCGGCGCGTCGAGGAGTGCGTCGAGGCGCGCCGGCCGCGGCGGCTCGGGCGCCAGCTCGCGCGCGACCACTGCTTTGAACGGCGCCGTGCAATCGCGCGACACCGACTTGACTCCGCCGGAGAGCTTTTGCCCCATGTTCATGCCCCTGCAGCGAGTGCGGGCGCGTTTCGGCAGCGCCTTGAGGCCGCCGCGCCGCGCGTCCTCCGCGCCGCCGCCGCCCGCGCCCCTCACTGAGCGCACCCCGCTCTTGTACCTGCAATTAACAAATACAACCTTAAAGTGAAAACTTCTTTACTCATTTTATATTGTGGGTATTGAAAAAAATTGAGCCGATGTATCTAATTGTTAATGTTTCGTTGTCGTCGTCGCTTCAACTGATGAACGTCCACTTCTGGACATAGGTCTCACGTAATGATGGCCACAAGGCACGTCGGCAACCGGTGACCGTCTTTATGTCGTCGGTTCACCTTGTGGGGGGTCCACCTACTCTGCCTCATCCGGTGTCGCCATTCTAACACTTTCAGACTCCAACGTCCATCGGTTCGTCGGACTATGTGCCCCGCCCATTGCAGGGCACAAGGCCTTTTCAGCTTCGGTCACTTCGGATCGGTAACTTTGGTTCTGCTACGGATCTCCTCATTTCTGATTTGATCGCGTAGAGAAATTCCGAACATACCCTTCTCCATCGCTCACTGAGGTTTCGTATATATTCGGCGGTTGACCTCCTTCTCGAAATTGGACCTACCTAGCTGGACTATGTGTCCCAGATATGTGTACTACTCGTATACAATTTCGAGGCCTGAGTTCTCAACGATGACTGGGTGGAGCGGAAAATGGGTCTTCCACATTCCACATCTTGTGAAGCTCTGCTGCGGTCAAGCATTACATTGAGATCTTCCAGAGCCTACTGTCTCTGTTGAGCTTGGCTTCTTGAAATTTCAATTACAGTTATAGCATTTCTCAATCGTATAGTAGTATAAGTATGATAAGCAGCAGCCTTTTTCATCCTTTATCATAAAGCATAATGACCAATTGAAAAGAACAATCGAGCACGAATTTTCATTTTTGTACAGAGAAACTTTATGGCGTCTGCCCAGTAATCGAACCCGTGATTTTTCTAAAAGAGAAACGTCTTAGAACTAGACCCTCATGAGTTTTTAGGAGACTTAGGCATTATATATTGTGGGTATTGAATGAATCTATATAACGTTATTTTATGTACAAATTTATCATCTTTTATGTTTAAGTGATATAAGTACAAATAACCTATCAAGATGTAAAGCCAAAGTATCAAAGTTGTGGAAGCTTGACTTGCAATGTTAGCATTTTCAAATTATAGTAAGAAATAATAATAATCAAAAAAGAGGATTAAACTTAAAAATCAGTGAAAATCGTTTGTGTTACTTCAAGACAAAATCAATGTGTACGCTGTGTATATTATCCCGTAAAATCTTCATAATCACGATAGACGTAAATGGATCTATAGCCGACGTAAAACAAGTTTCGTCGAATCGCTTAATATCGTAACAATATATTCAAAAACTGTGTTTTTACTGTATATAGTATTTAATACAGTATACTTGTAACTAGAAATTACAATCGATTGAATTTGAACAGAGAGTCAAAAATTTATTAAACCATCGAACCCACCCATTTGACCCTGTCTTGCTTAACCATTCCAATGCAATGAAAGATGCTGTCGCAACTATTCTGAAGATATCTCACATTACTATCTAACCCTACTTGGCTTATTGCTATTTAGACAACGAAATGCAGTATAATAATTGCACAATCTAATGTAATTGTTATTGTGCGTTATTTTTATTCATTGTCGAACTGATAAAACCGGTTCCCTAGTGGTAAGTGGTTTCGATGTCATCACAGCAGATGACGGGCGTCGGCGCGGTGGCATAGAACGCGCATCTTATGTAACTTAACGTAGCGACCGTCTAACCGTGAAAGTCGCCGTTCAAAAGCCAAGGTTAGCTCGGCCCTGGAGCCTCGTTCTAACACACGCGAATGTTACCTACATGAACATAATAACTATTCGGGGATTATTTAATATGGTTGTTTTTTCTACGCCATGATGTCATGTAATTGTGTAGCAAATCTTTAATTAAGTATTCAATGCATCCGGATTGAGGCAGTTTGGTTGGTAGACTTATGGAGTCTGCAATTATGTTTAACGAAGTGCGCATATGAGCTTTATGGATTTGCCTAATTGATTAGACGAAAAGGCACCGTACATGATGTCATCGATGGTGGAGGGTCTAGTATAGTATGTATGATGGGAAGGGATGGCTAGAAGGCACGTAAGTTACAAGGCCGTCTGCCTTTCCGTCGCCTAGCACGAAGGCGCAACAAAAGCGGGAAGTGAAAGGTAGTGAATGTGTCCCCTCCGAACGTTTCCAACTTCTTCATCGACCAAATTGACCCAACTTGAACTTGCTATTAAGTTTACTATATATAAATACACGTTACCTTTGTATATTGCTAAGTAATCCGTACTAAAACTTATAAATACAATACTAATCTTCCTCCTAGTTCTATCCGATAGAGGATATAATTACATTTTGTACTGCCAGTGTCGTTTCTACCTATTTCAATGTGAGTTATTGACACAAGAGAATAAAGATTATTCTGGATTCTCTTTCCGATAAATATTTTTAGGGAAATATTAATAATTAACAGTCGAACAGAGGCAAAATTTTGCTTCCAGCGCTATAACCAAAATTAAAAAGTCTACATAGTAAGGTTCTAAAACGGTATAAGAAAAATAACAGTTTTCGGTTAAATTTGGACGAATCACATGGCCAAGATAAACAAAATGCCACGAGCTCTTTTATCGTATGTGGATAAATTACCATCGTGAATCAAAACTTTGAAAAATTCTGAAATAGTTTAAATTTAGTGAGTCAAAGACTAATCTGACGCTGAGTCACTTCAAGTTTAGGATCGTGGGAATCCACTGATCCGGTGGGAGATATCAATCGCACGACAGATAAGTATCAAAATGGAAATGGTTGATTTTAAAACATTCGTTTAAACACGAGACTCAGTGCGGTTGTGTACAGCATAACCGTTTGCGCTTGGTGAGAGGTGAATGGATTCGAGTGTTGCTAGGCCGACTACATTAGCGTGTGCCAGCGTGCCCGAACAATGAACTAGACAAAATGACGTATTTTAAACAGCGTTTAGTTAGTACTTGATACTTATAGAATCTCGTAACCTTATTGAGTTCGATCGTTCATAATTTAGCAGTTTCCTATTGCGATTAAACACTATTTTTCCAGATCAGTTAGATTAGCTTTGTTGAATTAGTGTTCCTATGAATTCAGAATAGTCTAAGTTTTCAAATGCCAATTCAAAAACGTTAAAAGTGGGTGCGTAAATAGTACACATGTCAGAAGTGAAACTTCTTTGGCACACTACTTTTTCAGGTTTGTTTATATTTATACAAATCTAAAACTTTTCATTTAGAGACAGGGAAAAAGGTATATATGTTAGGAATTTAATGAATTTAATTATAATTAAAATATTAAAGGAGTCGAAAATGAATCTAAATAATTTATTGAAATCTCAAATGACAAATTGTAAATGCCACATGTTTTTTGGCCAATATTAGAAATTATTAATTAAATTTTGTTTTTGAATTAAACATTTAGAAAAGAGAATTTATGGAATATTCTTATTTTAAAGAAAAATAGTAAAAAAATTATAAAATGACGAGTAGCAAATTAAAATGCCATATCTTATTTGTAAATATTAAATCTTGAAACGAATTAGCATAAAAACGCTGCACCTTCGTGACGCTATTATAAATTTTTATTTTTATTCTTTCAAGTGCCTAAAGAAGTTTCACTTCAAAAATGACGCTGCGGCACAACAAAAAGTCATTACGTCGATAGTTATTCATAAACGGTATATTTTCTTTTCAAAAAGCTCTCCTGTAAAATTGGCTAGTTTGATTTTTGCCAGTATACTTCTAAGACAGCGATATGTAAATGTAAATTACGCATTTAAAATGTTTTGCAGGAGGTTAATGATATATATTATTAATAATGTCACAAACTATTAGATCCGCATTTAGAATTAAAGAAAACCACTTCAATCAGTGTGTCACTAATTAAGAATGAAGTGACAAATTACTTTGTCAATTATGTTCTGTCTTTGACTTGAACGAATAATATTATATATATATATATATACACATATAATATATTAATATATATACATACTTCGCCAGCGCACACTTAAACGTGAGACTTAAAATACGGCACCATCTATATCATGCCTAAGTAACTTAATGAACTCATTAAAAAAGTGACAATAAAAGCATTTTTGACGTTAAATTAGAAAATCTTTAATCAAAAATTTCATTAACCTCTGTTTTATGCACTCGGAGTAAACTATGATGAAATAATCTAAGAGGGGCTGTTTTAAGAGATATAATCAGTATAGTTCTCAGATATCTATAATATAAAAATGAATCGCAAAATGTGTTGTTGGTAAGGGCAAAACACAACAACGCCTGGGTCAATTTGGACAATTCTTTCGTTAAATGTTCGTTAAAGTCCAAGGATGTTTTTACGGCGAGAAAAGTTGGAATAATTGCAAAGGAAAACTCTAAAAACAGCCTTTTCTGTTTCCCATACAAATGTTTTCAAACGAAAATGTAGAGTCAATTTGACCCTTATTGCTATTTATTAACGTTCATAATAAATTACAAGTACTCACTGTTGTCTAAGCAATGAAGGTGTGTTCCTAACGTCGAAGAGTCAATTTGCACTTTATTACCGCTGCACAAAGTCAAAAAATCAATTGAGTAGTCACAGCACGACCAAATTAAATAGGCATAAAAATGNATTACCGCTGCAAAAAGTTTAAAATCAATTGAGTAGTCACAGCACGACCAAATTAAATAGTCATAAAAATGTAAACGCTATAGATATTTAGTACTGCTGTAATTTCGTTTCAAAAATCATTCGTAAAACTGAAATCTGCCACATTCCAAATCATTTTGACAGAACGAAGTCTGTCGGGTCTGCTACTAGTATATATAAATATAGTTTATAGTCCCGATTCGATAACAAGAGAGCGGTAAACCAATATTAGGGTGGCGAGGTCAGACGTATAGGTGTAAGCCCACACATCGAAAGCTCAGTCTTATTGACTAGTTTACGATTTCGGCATACACGGCCTAATAAATCGCAAAGGAATAATCTATCAATACTAATAAATAAAATATAAATGTTTCCTTGTAATATCAAAGTTTTGTACTATATGATTTTCCACAAGATTATCCCTGAACGGCCGGACCGATTATTACAGGAATTGGGCATTTAGACAAAGGTTATAGGGATTATCATAGATTGCTGTCTGCTTGATCACGGGAAATTCTAAGCGTATTCTATCTCACTGAGTAAAAGTTATCTTTGGGAGGGTTTAGCAGTATCTGTTGTAATGGTTAACTAAAAACAAACATCAATACATGACTTAATTGAAAGCAGAATTATACGTTTGTATATATACATATATTTTTGGAATGTTGCCGCCCTTTTGACTTTGAGGATACTGTTTTTTTTGGGAATACGTTAGTAAAAAACATATATATGCTTTGAATAAATAATCACAAATTCCAAAATGAGAACTTAAGCCACAGCAGATTTCAGACATACTACATATGTTTTATTGAGTTAAAAACGCAGGTTTATATCCTCAAAAATGACACTGTGGCATCAGAAAATATCATTAACATTGGTTGATTAAAATTAAATACATTGTTCAATTTTCTAATAGCTCTCCTATAAAATTTACTTTTCCGGATACCATGAAAACACGGAGAAATCCTACTAATCCCCTAAACACACACAAACACAAAAAAAGTCATGAAATTTTCCAGTGATTTAGATAGGTAACAGAAGATTTTTATATAAAAGAATGAAGCAGATTAATATTAATATTATATCAAATAAACTGATATTGCAAGGTATGAAATAACATTGCCATGTTTAGTCTACTGATCTAATTTAACTAACTATCTGATCTAACTCTAGCTGATCTAATTTTTAGCTGAATCGGTTCTCCGAATTGACACTGCAATATGACGTGTATATTTCAATATTTCTCAGTAGATAACTTTAATCGTAATTTTCTATTAATAAAGGCATGTTGCAACAATCAATACCCATTATTCATAGATTCAGAGCATTCATTTTAAATTGTATGAAATTTAATTTAGACAAATTATTCAAATAAACGATTAAAATAGAAATTACTTCAGCTAAAATACCTGAATTAATATTTGAAAATACGATTTTGGCATCACATGTCATCCAGTCACATCCAAAGTTTAAAAATGAAAATGGATGAATAAAAAAGTATTTTATTAACGATTGAAAATTATATATATATAAGACGTAGCGACATGAAATTTTGTAGAAATATTCTTTTTGCCGAGTATAGGTCTTGTTTCTTATTTGCAAAAAAAATTTCCTCAATTAATAAAATTGCTACCCAAATAACATTCCACGTAGACGAAGTCAGCTAGTACATTAAATGTATAGGGAGAGTTTAAACAAATGATAGGAATTATAAAAGAAATATATTTAATCGTATACTACGCATATGCTTACCTAATTTTTACCTAAGATTCTCGGAACAGAATGTATATCATGCAACTTTTAATATTACCTAGTAAATTTTCCATGACTAAAGTCACGCTTCAAAATACCTATTATTTTAACAGGTATTAGATAAAATGAGAATAGCAACGTGGTACACGAGTCGATTGGCGTTGCTCGTTCAATTTGTAAACATAAATAAAAAACACAATTCACAAACGAAATGGAAACGTCCTGAAACTAAATTGAATACCGAACAGCCTGCGGGGGAGGATTAATTATTAATTGAAATGGAACACGCAGATTTATGTGTCGTTATTTAGTTGCTTTTAAAATTCCTGTTTTTTTTGTCACAAACATTCATTGTTGTCATATAACTGATTTAAAGAAAGGTGACATAGTTCAAAAAGAACTGTTTAAAAATTAATGCTTAAGTGAAGAAATGCTGATGAACAAATTTCGTGGTATCACAGTACCAACTAGGTTTCTGTTGCCTGTGGTGTCATCCACGTTGTCACTGATCCCGTGGGAAGATGCATAGATCCCGGGAAAGAAGCCACTTTACTAAATTTCAAGGCAATCACGAATAATTTGGAGAATCTCGTAATGAGTATGTGAGTTACTGCTACTAGTCTTTGCTGTGCATAGTTACAAAATATTTTTGAGTTATAATGTATTTATACGTTGGCCTCTTAACATAGCAGACTGAACATCGAAAATTCAAGAATTAAGTTACATCAAGTATTGTCGCACAATTCACATAATCGAAACGGCCGGGGAAAGTGTCGACCCGATGTAAGGAGCGTCTTGCGAAAGACACCTCTTCAAGAACTTTGGCCCATACCTTATAAGGTGAACGAGTAATGAAAAAAAAAGATTCGATCCGAACTTTCGACAATAAATATAGATACATGCATAAGACTTACTTGACTTCATGGAACAATTAAAGGTAAAAGTTACGTTTACTTTTACAAATACTTGCAAAATATTCCTCTGTATATGTGTAATATCTAACTATGATTGTCTAAATCTATAATTAATCACAGGTTTAAAAAAAAGCGCAAAAATAGAAGTAACACAAAAAAGTTAAATCCAACTCCTTAAGCTAGCTATCATGCACTTTTGACGTGAATACGTCTTCGCATCCATATGGAAGCAATTAAAAAAAATAGAATGATACAGTTTGATGTTGTAGCTATATATTTATCGCCTCCATACGAAATTCAATTTCCTCACTGGATAGCTAAAGACTGTAACACATCGCGCGCGGTGGAGGGTAAAGCCTCGCTATGACATACATAAATAACAATATTTTGTATAGAAACTATTACCTGTTATGGTCCATAACGAAGCCAAATCCCATTTTTTAAACTCATGTTATATACTTTACTACTTTACATTTTTTGTGAATTTTCAATGGTGCTGTACAATTTTTGTAAGAACATCTTTATTAATGAATATTTGAAAAAAACTGTAGTAAGATCAAGTGAAGCGAACTAAAAGTTTCAAAAAATATAATTGAGTGGATGATTAAATAAGTAATTTACAAGTATAAACGATTGAGAACTTGAACAATAAGAAAAGTGGAGTTGGGTACCTCCTCCTTTTTTATAAATTCGGTTAAAAAAAGAAGCGGTTCGGATAACAACTGAGTTAAAAACAGGTATCATATTTGTTAAGCTGTCAAAGTACTTGTACTTGTTGTTTAATCAATTTATGTATAATGTAGATTGCTAGTATAGAAAATTGGGCGTGTAAAGTCGAAGAAACGATAACCACAGTAGGGGATTTAATAATAAATGTAAATTTTGAAACAATTATTTATTTCCTCCCACTCAAACAAAGCTCCAATGTCAGACAGGAAAGTCACGCCCTTAGGACGTTCGTGAACACAAAACTTTCACAGAACGCTATGTCTCACCATTTCTTTGTGTAGCTCCTTTAACGATGAAATAAATATTTTTAGGGATACGTAACATCCGAATAAATTATTATACGTAGATGATTGTTAAAAAATCAGTCCAATACGTTCGTTTTCTTAATAACTCGAAAATGTGGTTATAACACTAATATGAGAACTCTAAAACTTGATAGACTTGTATTTTAGCAGTAGTGATTGTATTGCAATATTTATCACTAACAATAAGTACAGATTTCCCTATATTCCCTCTGGATCGGGAACTATGCGTTTGTTTTTTAAACAGTTAATCCGTGCGATTCAGTTGAAATGAATAAACTCGAAACTATGGAAAATAGTATAACTTTTACATATTTTTCTAAAAGGGAATTCTACGCCAATTCGGTTGTAACTTTTGATGTCATACAAAATCAAAAAACATTGAAATATTTCTATGATAGTATCCGGCGAAACCTGCTATTGTAATTTGAAGGGCAAGTAGTAAGCTGCAAGGCACAAAAGGAAAACTGTCTGATAAATCACCTAATTACCTTCGTTGATACTAAAATCAAATATTAATATTTAAGGACTGTTTGAAGTGAAATAATTTAAATAACAATTAAATAATCGCTAGGGCGTGTCACAGTAACCTTGTAACCGTTGCCAACGTTGCAACAAGCCTTGTGTCAAGGAAAAATCTACTTAGCAGTTTCCCTGGCCCTGAACCGACACTTGTCAAACTGTTTTCGCATAAAATTTCACATATACGCATTGTCCGGCGAAAATCCGATAAAAAGTAATTTAAACTCGTAGCGGACATAAATCACTGATAATGTTTTTCTGATTTTTATGTGAAAGTACCATTTATTAAACCAATATTTTTATAACTGACGGACTTGCGAAAATCTACAAACTATGTCTTATCCTTATAAAAAGAGAAGTAACCATTTATATTTTGCTAAATATTTGTAAGATTTTGCAGATCGAATGTCATTACGAATAAGGATTATGAACGTGAATTAAATTATTATAGACTTTTTCCATTTAATATAACTTCTGAGAGTTTTGAAGAAAAAGTTAATCCAAGTATAACATTTTCAGTTTATTGTGTGTCATATACGGAATACAGATTTAACACCGTTAGGAATTTGTCTGGTGAATGAAATTTTCATAATAAAAAATTAATTAGTAGCTAATTGTTGGGAAAATGGCGAGCCAAAAGTAATACTTTACGAAGTTATTTATTACTCATGCGAGAGAGAGGACTATATTTTATCGACATCTAAAAGCTCCAACGAATATATTATAACTAATGCTCGGCATGTATTGTGATGCTTATTGAAATTTTTAAATGCAGTTTCAACGTTTTCAATGGAAAAATCGGTACTGGAATACATAGAACTACGCACGCAATATACCTTTTGCTTTTTTTTGAACTATATATCGTAGATTTAAGTTTTGGCGTGTTAGAAGCGTTCAAGCAAGTGCTCATACTAGAGTAGAAATCATGTCTAGTATGTATTGCAATGACGTATTTAAAAAACGACGAAAACGACTCGCTTGCCATCTACATAAGTTAATTGTTTTATTAAAATCGGACGGACATTAATCGTAAACAAAAAAATAATTTTAATGTATAAAAACTAGCTTTACTATCTGGATAAAGTTATACGAGTATATAATTTTTCCCAAGCGATTCGACACAGGCAAAGTTCAAAATGGGCTTCAAACATTTTTATTCTTTAGCATTTATTAATGTACGTAATTTAAAGAAGTAGGTCCCGCTATGAATTCATTAAAACTTCGTGAGGCAAAAAGAATGTGTGAAGAAGATGGTCCATATTCATTTACAGCGTTTTTTTTTTAATTCGTGAGGCTGAAAATTGAAAAGTTTTTGACATTTATATCAAAACATCCAATAGTCGTTAAAACCCACTTTTAGAGCACGTTTACTATTTTAATTACTGATAGGTTAGCTTTTCACTGTCATCGTATCTGATGGTGAGTGACGATACAGTCTTAGATGAAAGTGCGCTTATTTGGTAAGAAGCAATTTTTTTATGTTTTCTACACAGCAGCCTTTGCTGATAGGGTGATTATTTCCCACGGCCGAAGATTCCGTCTCAGAGAAATAAGTAAATGCAATTTCCTAATTTCGTCCTACTGGGGATCAAAGCTAAGACCTCTGCTAGCAAAGTGACTGTTCGCACCACAGTCCCTGCGAGGCCGTTTAATATTAGCATGTGTTCGACTGATAGTTGTTTAGCTGGTTGGAGCGCGACTAAAAAAATCACCATCAAGAATGATGCGTCGCTCAACTCCTAGTCAAAACTGACCATCGGCGCGTAGCTCTCTAAATCCTTTCCCATTCCAAAATTGACATTTTATTTTAAAAGCCTATAAAGTATGTACTATGTGTCGCTACAGTTATAATATGTATTGTCACATATATATATACATGTTACAATATATAGTCGGAGATAATGTGTAACATTCAAGACATAGCGAAATAGCGACTTCTACTCATTTTAGGCTGCTTTGAAAAAACGTGGCAATCTTTGCAAGGCAATCTTTGTAGGAAGCGTCACGTACTATCAATTAAATTTACATTCTTGTAAGTGCAAGCAGTTTTTGACAGAGTTTTATCTCATTGAGTCGCAATGGGTATCGCACGGTATGGCAATGATTAAAATAAGAATTTTAAAAATATGGATTATTAAATATTTACTATTAGTTCCCACTTATATAGGTCTTGTTCAAAATTCCATTCATCATTCAATGCTAGTACAGTGTTTTCATATAATCATGTAATGTTGTTAATTAATATATAAATTTTCGAAATATAAACAAATAATAGTGCCATCTATTAAAAGATCAAATAAATAATTTCTTCCTATACAAAGTAATTTTTTTTATTTTCGACGAAAACTGACATTTTGGGTGTTGCCATTATTCAACATATATTTTCTACTAAAACTTTTACCTACACACTAAAAACAAAGACTCACATATTTTTCTCTAATGATTTTGTTAAATTAGTTGTTCGTCACACTGGACACTATCGAGGTACTAGGACTCGTGCTAGATGGAATAGGAAATAACTTTGTTTTTTTTTAAATTCGGTGTTAGTTCAATATGTAGTATTTATTGAGTTAGGTTAGTATTACAGCGTATTTTTAATAAGATGTTCATCACGATTTATCATTGTATCTTCTGTTTAAAAATGTACTATTACCATAAATTAAAATAAACATAAATTGTGTTTATATTGGGTATGTTTACGATTAGCGGATAGGAATTCTCATATGATATAAGAAACGCATTGCATTATGGATACGGGTGGTTGCATAACGCGGCAGTGACGCGTGCGTTTGTCATTGCAGAACATGTCAAGGATGCCTCGACTGTGGATTATGTTATGCAGCAATTAAAGCCAGGGTCAAAGGTTTTAGAAATCATTGTATTATTTTGATAGCAAACAAATAGTAATGTACAGGCACAACACATCAAAAACGTCTGCAATAATAGTCACCAGCGATCAGTTCAATGAACCAGATTCAAGTTAACAAAGATATTTACAGCTACCATCCGATGCTAGGCTTATAATATAAAATATTTAAAAGTAAGTGTGATCGAAAGTATTTGCAGTTAGATTCAAAGGCAATTTATATACAGAAGAACCGAATTCATAGTAATGTAAGATAAGGAGAGGTCTCGCGAGGTGATTGGTACCAGGTGCTTCAGACAAGCTACCTTCGGAGTAAGTTATTGGCCATTTAGACAGGGTTGGGGCTAAACGGGCAAATCGCTGACAAGGTTGCGAATGTCTGTCAATCACGTTCTCGTGATCCTGTCTCCGAGTTGATGTAGAAGCACCGCTTGGTTTTAGCCGGTATGAGTCTGACATAAGCAGGAACACCTTTTCGCGTGTTCTAGGTATCCACGAGGATTTCGCAACGTAAAAAATAATAATAATGTAAGATAATACAAAAGATGTTGAAAGGATGAAAGATTTTTAACAAAAACAACGGCAAGTCGTACATTTAAAGCCAGATGTCAACCAGAACTCAAGTTAAACAACCAACGTCCTCTACTTGTTATATACGAGATAAAATAGCCATACCGAGACCTCGGTTAGGCTTACATGGTCAATGCAAATAATTTTTAACTAGCGGAATTTGAAGTCGCAACTTCCGCGCTGTTGTCATTTGTCACACAAGCAAGGAATATTCGCATGTTACTACGCTAATCCATTGTTTTATGGCTGAAGAAGCGGGTAGATAAATGTTTTAAACTGAAAATAATATAATCTATACTTAAAGTATCGTAACATAAGGCTGCAATTATAGTAAAAAATATTTAAATTTTTTGTTTCACATTTTAATGTCATATACAAGACGTGCATTGTTCTATATGTAACGGAATACATATATGTATATCACAAGTTTCGTACATATCAAAATTAAAAACCTTTGCCATACCCTTGACTTTAGCCACATGATAATAGTTGAATCAAAATTATATAGTATGTCGGTTTCAAAGAATTTTAAACTTTTTATACATGTAATCCAATATATATAAAGCTCGTGTCGAGGTATTTTTGATTACACATTTTTAAATCGGCCCGACAGATTATAACGTTTTTTTTATATTATATATCGGGTATATTTTATACCAGGTATGAGAAAAGTTCGAAAGGTATTTTTCTACCATCCCACCCCTACTCTTTGTTTATTAGTCGCGATACAAATTTGCGAAAGTCAGTTAGTAAATCATATTTAGTTTAAATTATAGACGATTTACCTGTAATGTTCTTAATAAAAGACCAAGTAGGCAATGTATTACTATTGAAAAACGTATTTTTTATCGGAATATGGCACCAAATTAATATTTTTGGACACGCTCTCATAGAACATATTCAACGTATCGTTACACTCCTTTAGACAAAAAATAACATTCATTTAAAGGATTGTCTTAGGGTCTTTGGGTCTTAGCGGTCTACTAGCGGATTCCATGCGTCCGCGCCGGTAGTCGAGGACCTTGACAGCAATGCGCGCGCGCCGTAGCGTGTCAAGGGAGCGCTGCTTTCGCCGCCACGCCTGCATCAGGCCTACATAAACTGAACATGAGGGTAAAACCTGAATACCGCTTTAATCTTGCCATATTGGTATACCAATCACGTAACAGTTAATGAGTTAGCTAAAAAATCGTATGTATAAGGTTAATCAATAAACAGATTATAGTCGAAATCCTGTCAAAATACTACAGATATATTTTGATTGTTGATAGGTTGGCGCTTGACTGTGTAGCACACCTTATAGTAAATGATAAAGCCTAAAATGGAAGCGCGCAAAGTAATTGAGCTCTTATGGTGTCTACAAAGCATCGTAACAGTACGCAAATATTATATAGTGTGGTAACTAGCGACGCTCGGCTCCTCTCAGCAGTCCATACAAATTAAAAATGCAATTTCCTACAAATGTCATAATGGGAATCGAACTCAGGACCACAAATTAAACGAGATCGTGCACCAATGCATCACATCTACGGTCTTTGTTATTTAAATAAAAAAAAGCAGGGAAATAGCCTTTGGCTCTTAAATAACATTCGTGTTTTTCAATCCCGTTTGCAATTAATGTTTCATCTTACACTACAACATTAGCCATCAGATTTGATTTTAGATATAAGCGCTTGGCTTATATATAAAAAAAGAAACTGGGCCATTTAATATTTAGCTGAACATTGGCATACAATAGGTCTTAACAACAGACTGAAGGTAAAAACAATTTTAACATGGCCTTCGCACAAGGGAATTGTGTAGGCTTTGACGCGCCGTATGAATTACCCGCACAGCCATGCGCATCGCAATGCAAAAAGACATTACCTTGTATAATACGGTGTTCTCATTGTATTAAGTGGACGCCTACTTACACATAACATAATTAATTACAATTTCTTAGCAAGGAAACTTTTTGTATACAATTCAGTATTACGTAATTCAGTATTATTGGCAACTTTGATATTATATCAAATAACAATTCGTCTTAACATCAATCATCTGCCAGCGATTTCGGTCCTGTCATTTTGGAGATTAGTGAGAACTGATAGGGAAAACACCTAAATGTCTTATTATGCTAAACCCTAGCGAATGAAGTAAAGGGGTTATGTATCAATATAAAACAAAACCCATGGCTCAATGTATTCTTTAGAAGTATACATCTAAATATGATCTGTTGGCGATGACAAACTTTAGGAATTTCGTTTACGAAGTAAATTTCGACATATTGATATGATTATTTGGTGAAAGGTGTAAAACACGCAATATTTTACGATAATTTTAGTGCTTATAATAACATAATAGTATAGCTGTTAGTTTAGACAAAGCCGAGCAATCATTTAAGTGGCTGTACTTGCCGCGGGGCGAGCAAAGCCTACCGTACCCCCATTTCGCCCCCTCTAGTCTGATAAGCACACCCTCCACGTTAAAATGCCTCCGCAATACTGAACCATCCCGCTTTCAAATGAAATACGTATATTTCTACGTTCAACGTTTCCTAATGTATATCTAATGAGAAATAAATAACTTAATCGAAAGAACAGGCTTTTAAAAAGCAAATCTAAAACATCTGCAATTTAAAAACCCTCCGGGGCAAGAATAAGCCACACACCACCCGCAGTGTAGTAACTTTACGTATATCGAAAGCTCGCTTACAAAAAGTGTATTTATTTATAGATTACAGAAATACCGGCTTAAGTGAAAGCATTCAACTGCGGCATTTGTCGTTTTGAATTCTAAATAAACTAAAAATTACGTGGAATATAATAAGTAGAAAATATATTAGAAGTAAATCAATTTCATAACTTATTACTACTAGTTCGACGGCTTTGTTAGCGCGATGGTGAAATTATTTTCATCGCTAGTAGAGATCCCGGGTTTGATTCCCGGCAAAGAAAATTTAGGAAATTACGTTTTTTAGTGTGGACTGATGATAGGCTTCAGCCGTGGCTAGTATTGCAGTGCATTCCGATACGATGCTTTGTAGAAACCATAACAGGTAAATTGGTTCTTACCAGGTTAGTACGCTAACATCTGAGACTATATCAACAGGTGAAATCACAGACAAGTGCTAATTTGACAGCAATTAAAAAGTAACAACTATGTCTCCTCTTTCGCTGAAGACATACATTGTGAGGAAATTAATTTATATTATACGTGGATGACGTAATATAATCATGTTTGCTTCAAAAATCTTTGCATCTCTATTTTAAATCAGCATCTTACAACGATGTCTTTCCATTAGCGCTTAATTAAGTCAAATATGAGAATATTTATGGGTTAAAATACAATGGTCCCGATCATATATTTTGTTAGAGTTTAGACTTTATGAGTAGAAGCCTGTTAAAATTGGACTGTTGGCCAGAGATCACCTCGCTCATAGGAGAGATGGTTTTACAGTATAGATTCACCACAATGCACCACTAAATGTTGGTGGGCTACTCATATTCCAGAAATGGCTTACAGGTTTCCTTCATTGAAAAGCACATTGATGGAGTGTATAGAACAATCAAACACGTATTTTCTTTTTATAAAGACACCGCTTTTTCTAAGAGAAATCTCCCACGACATGGCAATCAAGGCTTTGCTTTGTGCTATATGGATGTCCAAGCTTTCATGAATTGAAACATTTTTTATTTTTATATATTTATCGTACGTAGTGTCGTATATTTCATCATTGTATTTACTGTGATAAAGCGAGTTAGATTTGTTTTTAACTAGTGATTCATTTAACCGGTTAACACAAGAATAGAATGTTGAAAAGACTTTCACAGTGTTAAAAGATATAACATGGACCTCAGTATATAGTAGTGACGGTTTGACTAGGGGGTTGGTTGAATTTCTTCACTCGCGAACAAGGTAACGAAGGGTGCCGCCTCTTTGAATTATTCATGCCCTATCCTATACCACAGCCTTAAGCCTGAGTAATATGCGGCAGTAATGCTGGGTTCTAATCAAAGAAACTAGACGTTTCCCTGAATATTATAATTTCTCCTTTTAATTACATATGATTAAGTAAAAATAAAAATACTATCATGAGCATCGTGGATAATACAACAGTATTTCCTTAAGTAAAATAGAATTTTGGTAGTCTCGCTGCATCTACATACTTCACCAGAAGTACCAGGTTCGATCCGGTCTACAGGCCATAAAATACTAGTAAGGTATACTTAGTATCGTCTAGCAAAGACGTGGTGTGAAGCAAAGTTATACTTGTTAGTGCTGAGTTACGGAGGAGCCATTTAAGATATTTTTGCATGAATTTGCAATTCTCAATATCAAATATATTTGACTAAAATACTGATATTCTTTTAAAATAATTTAGAGTAATAATTTTATATTTGTTTGAATAGCGCTACTGTAGAAGTCCATTAGTCCGGAATGTCCGACAGTCCGGCATCGCTCCAAAAAAATTGAAAAAATTTTGGTTTCCTCCAAAAGTGTGTCTTTAAAGCAAATAAAAACGCTGGAGAGCTATTCAGAAGTTTATCTCTTTTGCTGAGGCTAGTACTAGCTACAGTACTTCAGAAATTATTAATTTCCATATCATTAGAAATAAATTTTATACTTAAGGCCAAAAGTCAAGAAAACAAAAAGACATTCGTGACTTTTTAAAATCTAAGTGAGATATGTTTTACAGGACGTGTACATACATTATATGAAATGTAAAAAAAAATTGTTGAATTACAGTATTTGTAGCTAAATTATTAACCAATTGTTCTTATAATTACCGCCCGATAGAGCGGAATTTTCGGTAGTCCGGCACCGAGCCGGTCGTGAACGTGCCGGATTATCAGAATTCTACTGTACTTAGATAAAGTTCATGAAGGTTTGCCCACAGCTAAATTCCCCAGCATCATAGGAAATAGCAACCAAGAATGATCGTCAAACTCGGTTTAAAAATAAGCAGTCGATTGTTTCATTTGTTTTTCTGTGTAAGGATCGACGATGTAGTTGGAATTGGAAACCGGTATAATAGTAGCGAGGCGATGAGACGCTTACGAGTGTCGATTGTGATGTTTCTGTCTTAACTGTCACAATAACATACTAATGCTATAAATGCGAATAAATCCTTCTGCCTTGTTTGTTGCGTACCTATACTATATTCCTAATCAATCTTTGTTAATCTACAAGTATAAGCTTCTTTGGTACTGAGTTTGTAGGTATTTATGCCAGGAGTGCTTCAAAGTCTTGGTGCTTAATTTTACGCAATAAACTCGACGGCGCCAGCTATATATTAATGTTTCTTTAAAAAAATGTTTAAAGAAATATGATAGTGGGCTTTAATTAACGCCAAGGATAATCCTAGTGCATTTAAACGAAAACTGTGTAGGGTTGCGTTTTACTAACAAAAACCTATAAATAACAGAGTAACAAAGGGCAAAGGATAAATCATGTGGCATATATGTGCTGCATGGGGCTGCAAGTGGGGTCATTGACATTTACCCCGGCCCACACTGGGGCACAGATACAGGACGTGCGTGAGTCACTAGCGGGGTAACCAGCTGCCGTAGGCAAAAACTACCCTCGATACATCATCGACGCGTGTGCTCGCATGCGTTGCTTTTTAAAGCAATTCTAATTGGGTTAGTCATTACATTATTAAGCTTTGTTCAGTGTATCAATATTTAATATGAACTGTATGTATTTAAATCTCTAGTTGGCTACAAAATGTCGAATTCTATGAGTAATCTTACAATCTTATAATTTATAAACTTTAGTAAGGACGCAGCAGAATCCGAACTAATCTTTATTTTCTTGTGACAAACTCATATACAAATCGACCCGACAAAAATTATGCTGTTTTATGTACCAAAATTTTATTCTGTAATTAGTTTGTAAGTGTTTTGTATAATTTTCAATCGGCTTTTCTGTAAATCAAGTTTTTTTTTTAACGAATCGTAATCTATTCTGCCAAGACAGCGGTTTGTAGAAGTTTAAAAATTTTGGATAGAAAGTAAGGTTTAACAGTAAATAAGTTCTGATATAATGTATAAAAATAACGACATTCGTATAAAAAAAAAAGTTTAATTTAGTGCACATAAAATGCGGAAGTAATGGCTGGCACACTTTATTTCCTTGATGCTGCATTTGCATGGATGCTATAAACGGATATAACATGTCATTCGAATATGTGCCTATTTATAAATATATATAATAGTGATTGTGTTGAAGGGAGTGAAAGCGGCAACATACGCCGACCTCATTCGCTTTGAAGTGTCGATCTGCCATATGGTGCAATTTGAATTCATATGATTCTGGGTCGTCAAAATTAATCAATATCTAATCCGCAAAGCAAACGTTTGACGAATTCATATGAAGAGTATATTTTTAAAAATTGAATTAAAAGTAGTCTAGGAGCGCAGTTTTAGTCCATGAGATTCTGCGTATAAAGGGCGAGGAACTAAAACAATCGGCCTTCACCTAGGACTCGTTGGGCATCGATCCTACGCCTGTGCTTGTCTGACGAGTGTATTTTTAGATACTGCTCGCGACTGTGAAAAGCACACGCACATCACTGAGTATGTATGCATGAAATATAAAATATTGCTTAAGGGTCTAAAAAGAATAATGCTTCCATTTTAATATACCAGGTAAATATGGAATTACCAAATGTGACAAAGAAGCTAGGCAGCGCGTGTTTAGTGATTCACAGCGTTAACGATCGAAACTTCAAATGCGGAAACTAGCTTAGCAGTGACGTAATAGGCATTGTGGTTATTCATTAAAACAAGATTGACGTGTGAACAATCGTTTCAAGGAGATGGAGTGGAGTTGCAGATCGTAGTTATTACGTGTTCCCATGAAAATGAGTTGTTGTGTCTCGAGGCGTCAATAACCTCGTCGGTACGGATCGTGGAGGTTGCAATAAATACAACATCGGCGACTCTGGCCTGGTCAAGAGCCTTTCAAGGCCGGGAGGCGAGGCGGGGAGCGCCCCACATCTCTACAAGAGCCCAGCCGCCTGCATTCCACTAGAAGTCGTTCTGCATCTTATTTATGACGATTTTTCTGTCTTTAGTAATCATTACTCTGACTATATGAACCACTTCTTGCAAATAGTTTATAATGTCTAAAAGACAATAGACGATGATTGTTATTATGTATCCAAATGTTGAGTTGAACTTGGAGGTTAAAAACCTTGAAATGGTAGGAGGGAAATCACGGCCACTAATTTCGTTAAGATTACATGAGTTCGGGTCGCTGATTTAGTAACTTAGCCTCTCAAGGTTACACATTACTCGCTTTGTACTTCAAATATTAACGTTACCAACTGAAAATTTATTATTTAACAACGTTTTATAAAATCCTTGGAAGGCATAATAGCACTTAATTATTTCCTTAAGCATTTCCGCAGAAACCTCGGTAACGCAACCAAAACTCAGTCTGTTCTTATTAGAGTATTCCAACAACTAAGTACACGTTTTTGAGCATCTGTACGCCTGACAGGTAAGTGCGTTGAAAAGAGACGGACACAAGTCATTCTCAGCGAGGATTCAACAAAGGATTGGTCGATCGTGACAGGATGCATGATGCGGCGAACTCACCGCAGGTCGAGGAAACGGGCGGCTTTTGTTCTCCTTTCACAGGACATATCGTTAATTTTTTGATGCACTAGGATGACACTTCACAAGCTAAGCGTAGAGAGCATGCTCGCGGTTCGCGCGCGTGCGTCCGCGCACCTTGGACACTACCACCGGCGGCGAGAGAGCGCGCGCACTGAGCACTAGGCCGCCAGTTCGCTACCTGCTCGTGGCCGTTTCCGTGGCGAGGTGAAGCGGAGGTGCGCATCGCGGCGTATAAGCAGGTACGCGACCGCACACCCGCACCATTGTCGCCGGTTAGGAAACAAGGGAGGGGAGAGGGTCTCACTTTCCTTAGCTGCAACATTCGCCAGGCCCTTTGATGCCCCGTCAAAACATGTTCCTTCTTTTCAATATGTACCATATAAACACAAAGACAAAAACGCGAAAAAGTAGTTAAATTATAACATGAGAAACAGATTATCTCATAATATTTTTCAATTTAATAGCACTGCATTTATAGTAAAAGATTATTAACAAAATCTTAGTATAAATAATGTATGTCGGAAGCATAACTCTAATTTTCATACTATTTGTAGTTAGATAGCTCTGGTTAAGAATCGTGTACATCAATAACTTCCATAACATATCAATATAATCAAAAAGTATCATAACAAAAGAGTTTAACCTAGATAGTAATATTTTTCTATATTAACGTGCCATATTACTACGTCGAAAATATAATTCTAAAAAGTAAAGTAATAATATTGTATACAACACCATAAATATGGCGTATTACATAGGAATATAAGAAACAAACTTCAAGGGTTTTGTGTTATTTAAGGAATAATCTAATAATCTGGCCTAAAACAATGTTGACTCGTTTTGCCTACATAAATTTTAAAATCAAAAATATAATTTTAATTTATAACAATTGAATACAAAAAGCATTTACATTTTTTTTTAATATTGCATTTTGTAAATAAATCAACATGCGTAGATTTAATAATTATAGAATTATTTAAGATATAAATCAGAAGATACCCAATTGACATGAATTTATAATTTATAATATAGGAGTGGTTAAAGAAGCGGTACAAAATTACTGCGGTATTCAAAACATTTCCGGTTTGTCCTTCGTAGAATAAAGGCGTTTCCATGCAATCAAATCTCAATGTCTATTGATATGTTTATTCTCTATTGGGACAGGTTAATTTGGCCAATTTATTACTATTGAAAATATTTCTTGTGGATACCGTAGTTTCAATATATGTTAAATTATCATGTCGACTTTATGATATCATATATCACTCTAGTCACCAAAGAACATTTTTAAATCTTGGACTTCAAGACGACATAGAAATATTACATGAATAAATAATCACTTATGAAATATGAAATAATCAATTATGCAACGAACAGGAATAAAAATTAATCTGCCTCGATCCATTGGACCAGTATTTAAAAAAAAAGCATTGTGGATTAAAATATAAATTTTTAAATTGTGATAACGAACAAACTTAGAAATCATTTTTACTTATTATATTCAAAATAAAATACGATCTTCGAGAAATTTCCGTTTCCGTTCCGCATAAATCCATGATATATCAATAGGTGTTAATATTATTTAAACCATATAGTGTCTTCATTATTTGTCCTAGACTAACTAATATTACTATTCAATTTTTCAAAGGCGTTGGCATAACAGATATACCATTTAATATTCCATCCTATTCTATCCACTGTAGGCAATTTTAGCTGCAAAAACTACTTAAGAACTTTAATATCAGGCAACATTCAATGGGTACAAAACGAAGGACGAGATGAGTAGGTATTCCCGTCTGGTCCCAAAACGACCCTCTTGTTTTTTCTTTCGCCGAAACGCCATTGTTGCTTCCACGTTGTTCTCCGACTAATGTACTTTGTTATTTATAATATAATTTTGACTGAGTGGGTGTTCAAGTCGTATTTTCATACCATATAATATTATAACATTCGTCAGCTGTCAGTCATCAACGTCTTTTTGTAAAAAAAATGTAAACAAACGTATACAGAAATATTTGTTCTGGCTAATCTTTAAGAGGACTGTACTAATATTTTGAGAATGTGGTATATTTTATTATATAGTTCATAATGCATTAACATTTTACATCAATTTTCTTCTAATAAGTAATGGTATTTAGTAATTTTAAGTTCAAGTTACGTACTCTATATTTACGTCAATGCGACAGAATCCACGATATGTCACGTATCTAAAGCTACACCATTTGATAGATGAATGTAGCTTAGATATTTTATGGATATTGGAGACGTCTGGCGCAAAATATATCGCAACATATTTAGAGAAACATCATGAATATAAAGCTTTTTCAAACGTAGCTTCAAAATGTGATGAATATTTTAGTCGAAACTCTACACAAAATAAAACTTTCCTCTATGATTTCGGATTTCCTATATAAATAACCTCATTGTATGAATTATACAGTGTCATTTTAAATTGCATCCGAATACTATAATATTTTTATTGCTGACAGATTAGGGCTGGACTGTGATCTCACCTGATGGTAAGTTATGATACAGTCTAAGATGGAAGCGCGCTAATCTATTAAGAGGCTATATAACCCCTACGGTTTCTACACAGCATCGTACCGGAACACAAATCTCTTTGTTTGGCGGTACGTTTTTGTTGGTAGGGTGGTAACTAGCCCAGTGGCTATATCCACTGGACTGGTGGGAGGCTTCGGCTGTCCGAAGCCTCCCACCAGTCCAGACTCAGACCAATTAAAAAATACAATTTCCTAAATTCGTCCTACCGTGGACCGACCCCGGGACCTCCGCTAGCAAAGCGAATAACCGCAACACTGCGCCAGCGAGGCCGTCAAGAGGTCGTGTAATATAACACAGATGTTTTTATAAATTTAATTGTTTTCGGGAAAAGCGATCCAGTCATTTTTCTAGTAGGAACTAACAGATAAACAAAAATTTAATAAGATGAGTTTTTAGTACAATTTTATGCAAATTCATACACAAAAATCAAACGACCCTGTTAACGTGTTTTCAACTTAAGTTGTAACATTACTTATTGTCGCTTTAGGATACATAGTCAACGTGTATATTATAAAAAGTACAATACGTGAAACAAAAATACACATTACGATAGTATATCTGTTATATATTTATATTCCTTTGTCATGATAATATAAACACGTTATAAATATTATTGATCGATTACGAAGGGATAAAGAATAATGTGAAAAATATATCTAGGGCAAGGTATTGGAACGTTTTAGGGCGCAATTCTTAATCAAGGCCCTAGGTACCAAGTTAAAACTAAGTAGGTACGTAATAAAAGCTATATGCACGCGATTGCGCTATTAGGAAATGGGCGAAGCTGAGCGCAGACGATAACGATTTCACGGCGACCATGCTGAATGGAGGAAAATTGCGATTTCCAACGAAATGAATGCCCGCTATAACTTAAGGTTTCATTTTAGAGAAAAACGAAACATTAATTTTTAGATTCGTCCCATCTTTGATATTTATTCAGCACTTGAATTTAAAGGATGTGACAACAAGCTCAAGCAGAATAATTACTATTTCTATAGCGTGTACTCTACGTGTAGAGTGCCAAATCTAATCTGCTTAATTTAAGAACTTTATCTTGTTTATCACGTTGGTTGAGTTAAAAAGGTGTAATCTATATATATAAAACACAACAAAATATTATAACTAGGTCTGTTAAAGACTGACACCATCCAATCAATTAGAATCAAACCGGTTTCAATAGACAATAAAAATTTGTTCTAGACCACTATTTTATTCATTTATCACGAGATCTTCCAAACATTTCACGAAATACTTGAAATTAAGCTATTTAGACTGTCACTAAATATAGGCAGTTTTCCATATATATTAGAAGATATAGTAAAACGAAATTTCAATGCTTTTGTTATAAAGTTCTTGTTGTTGGGTCAAAGGGAATAGGCCACAAAAGTAAATAGAGAATAAGGAAAAGGAACTGACGTATCGCAAAAAGCGAGGTCATACATACTACACTGAAACCTCCCGTTGGTATTCGAAAGCATGAACATTCGTTGAAAGATAAACGCTTTACATTCATTAACAGAGGGTACTCGGTTACTGCGCTGAAGTTTTTTGATAATACCCAAACTTCTTCAAACAACTTTCAAAATAAGGGGTCTGTTTTTAAACTGATGTGATTATAATATTAAGATAAGGTGCAGCCCGTTAACGTCCCACTGATGCACACAGGCCTCCTCACTTTTAGGAGAGAGGGTTTTTAGAGCATAGACCCACTATACGAGGTGTGTTCAAAAAGTATCGCAAATTTTGTGTTTTTTCAAAAATTATTTATTTATTCATGAATATCTATTTTGTCCCCTTCAAAGTAATCCCCATGAGATATTATACACTTGTGCCAACGGTTTTTCCAATCTTCGAAGCACTTCAAAAAATCATTTTTTTTTTTATCTTGTTCAGCTCCTCCTTCGATGCCGTCTTTATCTCGTCAAGAGAAGAGTAACGTCGTCCTTTCATGGGCCTCTTCAGTTTAGGGAACAAGAAAAAGTCACAGGGGGCCAGATCTGGGGAATACGGTGGCTGCGGCATCATTAGTGTGTTGTTTTTGGCCAAAAAGTCGCGCACAAGCAACGATGTGTGAGCAGGGGCGTTATCGTGGTGCAAAAGCCAATTTTTGTTCTTCCACAAATCCGGGCGTTTCTGGCGGATTGCTTCGCGCAAATTGCGCATAACTTGCAGGTAATATTCCTTATTGACCGTTCTTCCCTGTGGCAAGAACTCATGATGCACCACGCCCCTGCAATCAAAGAAAACTGTCAGCAAAACTTTCACATTCGATCGAACTTGGCGCGCTTTTTTCGGTCTTGGTTCGTGCGGCAGCTTCCATTGAGATGATTGAGCTTTGGTTTCCACGTCATAACCATAAACCCACGATTCGTCACCAGTTATGACCCTCTGGAGCAAATTTGGGTCGTCGCGGACAGAGTTTAACATCTCATTAGCAATGTTCATGCGATGCTGTTTTTGGTCACAATTGAGCAATTTTGGTACGAATTTCGCGGCGACCCGTCTCATGCCCAAATCATTGATAAAAATCGAATGGCACGAGCCAATCGATATGTTTAGGTCCTCAGCAACTTCTCTAACGGTGATTCGACGATTGGCCAATACCATTTTCTCCACTTCATTAATTTTTTCGTCTGTTGTTGAAGTGCTCGGGCGTCCGGCACGCTCTTCGTCGTTCACATCTTCTCGGCCTTCTGAGAACATTTTGTACCACCGATAAACGTTGCTTCGGTCCAAGGTAGCTTCTCCGTATGCCACAGTCAACATTCGGAATGCATCCGCGCACTTAATTTCGTTTTTCACACAAAATTTGATACAGGTTCTTTGATCCATTTTTTTGAATAGGTAAAAATCGAAGACGATCCAAAACACGTGCAAGCAAAGCAGCTGTCAACAATTAAATGAACATTCAAAATGGCCGAGCTTGTCGGCATAAGTGAGAGACATGAGTACCAACATAACGCCACAAAAAATTCGAAATTCGAATATACGTAACCCGCGAAAATTCAAAATTCGCGATACTTTTTGAAC
>JACTOM010000562.1:5707153-5859180 GCA_015832385.1 Elymnias hypermnestra | reverse complement strand
CATTTATAATATCTTAATATATTTACCTTAATTATTATTTATTTTTAATACGGTATGTATGTAAAAATTAATATTTGTCAACGATGTTTTTTGGTAACTTTATTTTTTGTTGTTACTACTGTTTCTAATACCTGTTTGTATACGTTATCTGTTAATTTTAAATTTTGTATGCTGTGGCGTCACCGGGGTCTCAGCTGAAAATCAGCGTCGTGTGTTTTTACTACACACGATAATATGCTGAGTTGGAAACCCTTTCGAGGTGGTGTTACAGACAGTAATGCTGTTTATGATAATGCTGTTTGTTACACCATCATTGAATAAATGTTTTTTCTTTCTTTCTTTCACCACGCTGCTTCACTGCGGATTGACGGGCATAGTACACAAGTGCACTCTCTATTCCTACACTCCGACAGTCCGACGTGACGGCAATCCGACATGCCCAGAGAGAGATCAAGCGCAGAATCGACGGCTTAACGTGCTCTCCGAGGCATGGGGATGGATTACACTGCCAACTTCCCCACTTCGAGCAAATATTGAGAAAATCTTAATAGAAAGCTCAATATTGATATTTGAATTGGCCCGACCCAGGACTCGAATCCAGGACCTCATTTCTGTAGCCAAACATGCTAACCACTGAGGCAGAGTTATTATATTGCTTTTTCTTAATTTAACCTGAATACGGTATTAACTTCACGCCCCATTAACGTGGATTACTTTGATGACAAAGACGCTCACTAAGAACGGATTTCCCCAATTTTCCACGACATCGAAAACTATGCTAGTGACAAAGGGCATCTCATTGCTTTTATGTGTGTGCGCGTTGACAAATATATATATAATTTTTACTCTGAATTATATTTTCATGTAACAGTGTCAATTTCATTTTATTATTATCTGAACTAAATCAAATTCACTTAGGAAGCAGGAATAAACCGCTACTTTTATTCGATTTAGAAATGAACATTAGCCTTTAAACAAGTTGTTTTGTCAACTTATCAGATAAGAGAGGATGTTTATGTATTACGCGCTTTTGAGTGAAAACAATAACGAATATAACAATGTAAAGATAAACGCTTATCTCTTCTCAATTTTACTTTCAAACAATAAAAAGTACGGCAGTAAGTAAAAAGCTTACACTAATTTCACGTTTCAAATAAGTTTCGTTACTTTCACGTATCTAATGGATTAAAGATTAAAGCTTAAAGTAAGCTCCTTTTTTTGCTACGAAATATTAAAGAAAAAAGGATTATAATATAAAGAAAAACCTTTAAACCGTTCATGGGAACTTTCAATAGATGGCGCTGTACACCATTTCGCAAATACAAATATAAATTAATTAATTAATATTTCAAGGATAACACTATTTTCATCATGTAACATCCAATACAAGATTTACAACAATGTGTTTGAAGTTTAATAGAGATAAATAAAGTATATTTTATTAACCATTGCGAATTAAATTCTAAAATTATGTTGGCAAAACTAAAATCTATTAGCAGAAGCTGATTTAATCTCATTAACATATTTAACTACGTTACTTATTATTCCAAGGTATATTAATGTTTAAATTTAAAGGAAAAATGAATATTAATTATCAGCAATCTTTTGTTAAATAAGTCAATGTCAGAGATGAATCGTGCAAGCCACTTTAGTTACTGCTAATGCTCTATATTTCACATTATCGTACTACGGCTGATACAGATAGCCCAAACAGGTAATAATAGATTTTATGGACAAGAAAGGAAATGCCTTATTATTTTTTAAAGTAAAACTTTATTACATCACTTCAAATTTTTCGTCCATCTATCACATTACACATGTAAGGCGCTGGTTGGAGCTGCCAAGCCCCATTTGGCGAACTCCATTTGGCTCCACCGTGTAGCATTTACGTTTTAATTCTTTCGGGTATATTAAGATTTTACTTGCATCGTGGTTCTTAAAACCTAGCAACGTTTTTGATTAAAACTTGATGATAGGTTAGCGCCAGAATGTGATCTCACAAAATGGTGAATGATGACATAATCTTACATGGTTGTCCGTTGACCTGATAAGAGGTAATTTACGCCTTATCGGTTCTTTACAGCATCGTAACGATGATGAAAGAACGATTTGACCTTGTCTATTATTATTTTTGTCTTTTTTTTAAAATTCGTTATGGTATTGTTATCAGCGCTGGAATGATATGTTTAAGCTATAATTTATACCTATGATTAATTATAATTCTTTTTTATTTCTGTCTATCTTTTATTCATTTTGTAGCACTGGAATGTAATGCACATCTATCTAGGATATTTTTTACACCAGAAAGTTTTATAGCTTTAAGTCACGTCTTTGCTTTCAGGGCAACTAGTCACGGATGAAGCCTCATACCAGTTCAGACTAGACAAATTAGAAAATTAAACTAAATAATTATCTAAATTTGCCCTGCCCGGTATCAAACTCAAGTCTTGGCTAGGGAACGCACGCGGGCTCGCCACCACCATTGCTCCAGCGAGAATATTTATTTAATGCTTCAATAGAATTGTTAACACAGAGTCATGATAGAATTGGACGTCTTAAAAAATTTGAACATTTTATGATCTAATCACAAACTGAATGACGCTTAAAATTTGTTTGCAAAAGTTGATATAGTATGTTTGAAAGAGTCTACTCCACGTATTCCCCAGCAGCTGAATTTTTTTAGTTATGTCTGCGTTTGGACTTATGGGTGACGTTGGACGAGGCTAGGTACCACCCCATCAACTAAGAAATGTCGCCAAGAAAAAAAGTGCGTTTGCGAAAACAAAATTGTGTAGAAACCATAACAGGTCATATCTTATTAGGTTAGCGCGTGATAGTATATACATATAAAACAAATAATATATAATATATTTAAAATAAAATAATATTTTAAATAAAGGATACGGTTCGTCATTTGACTAATTCGTATTCTTAGAAACAAAGGCCTTCCCATTGGTGGATTACTAAACATTGTAATTGACGCCAATTTGCTACAGAATAGTTGTAGTGTTTCATAAATGATTAGAATTACATAAATTATATTAATTGTAACTATAAAACACTAACAGGGAATGGTAGTTTCTTAATAAATAAGATAATTAACGAATGTATTCGGCGGCAAACACTTACATTGGCGTTTCGACAAGATTCCTCATTTGTGAAAAGTTATAAAAGGTTATGTATCGTAGAAGTTGCTCCAGTTTTCAGTTTTAATCAACGTCAGCTACTAGTTATAGTATTTTAAGTTATTTATGTTGGTACATCGGGCTGCTCTGGGATACAAAATTAAGTGTATTTCTTTAAATTATAACTTTCGTTTTATTAATATGTCATAATGATAACTGTGTGTTATTTGTTTATATATTTAATGTCAATGGCAATTGTATTTTTATATTTAATATAACATGGATAGAAAAGAGTAACTATTATGTTTCTTGCCGGATACTTCTCAATAGTAACTAAGTTCCGAACAGGCGGTAGAGTCATTGGCCAGAAAGTTTATTGAGTTTACTGGAATGAAAAAATATTTAAGTTTGGTTATTTCCTTTTATTATAATAAACTATTTAATTTAATAAAAGAGTTAAAATTATAAACAAATTATTAATTTACTGATTATTTCTCATTCCTGACACATTCTTCCATCTAAGATTGTTTCATCATTTACAATAACGTTAGATCTCCTGTAAACAATAAAAAAAACTTCAAATAGTAGGAGCAATAGTACTAACTGAATAAATAATGCTTGTAAATTGGAATGGCATCTTCTAAACGTGCTTTTATGTATCGTTTTAATAAGACTACGTCAGCTGGTTCAGAAACGACCTTAGATTTTTACGCTCTGCGAAGCAAGGTTCCTCGACAGCGTTTTTACAACAAAGTAGTCACACGTATAATATATGTAGTTGAGCAAATTGAACTATCCCCTAAGCAATTTATTTATATATTTATAATTTATGAACTAGCAACATATTTACATGTTAGAAAGCAATTAATTAATAACACTGAATAATATTTTAATTATATAGACTGAGAAGCTGCGAATTTTATTACTAGCATAAACGTAATGAACGCTTTAATAAACCTCAAATATTTATTAAAGAAGTATTATTAATTTAAATTAGACAGAAAAGTATTTATAAGACATCATCACGTCAAATTATAAGGGGTTGAATAAATAGATGAATTTAAAAATAAAGCAAACTCACATAATTAATTGGTCTTACTAGCCTATTGCAACATAACTTCATCCGCGTAATATTATTTTACCCGTGACTTTCCGTGTTCTGCCTTAAAAAAAAGTTGATCTACTGACTAATTAAAAATAAAAACAAGTAAAAAATTATCGGTTAACCGGGTTCCTGATTTAAGGTTACACAGCATTCCCTCTAATTGACGATAAATAGGAAAAGTAGTACAAAGTGATTAATATGATTTTACAACTGGAGCACTTGTATAGCATACTATTCTGGTTTAGTATATGATAACTGTTTACTATCACACTAAGTACGCGTTTTACGAACATTCTAATATATATCGCATTCCTAAAATGAAAGTTAAATTAGAAGAAAGTTAATATTGTTACCCAGATGGATGACCAGATGAACGACTAAATGTTTGTAAATTTTGACTCACGATTCTAATTCTATGAGAGTTAAGATCTTTTTATTAAAAATCCATACCTAGGGAGTAATTACACCGGCACACAAAAAAAAAATTGTCTATACACCGGGCGCCACCTATCTACGGACATGTTTTTCGACTCGCTGAATACGAATTTCAAATCAGTTTAGGCCCTCCAGCCGTCAATTTCGAGTAGATTGCAAAAAACTGCTACCGCTAGGTAGCCACCTTTGGACAAGAATGGTGATTGTTTTCAGTACTTGATAGAAAAGTTAGTGGCCTGTAATTTTCACTTTATGATACACATTTTTGAAACTTACCCGAGCTGCTCTCTCCGTATTTTACCTATAAAATTAGCATCCTGAAATAGAGTTATAATTTGAGGACCATTAAAAAATCCCCTATTTAGCATCACTTATCGCCGAAAACTTTTCTCTCAAGTACTGAAAACAATTATCATCCTTGTCCAGAGCTTTGACATATTGGTTTATGAGAACTAGTTTGATGTGAAATGGCGGTAGCAGTTTTTTTTTTTGCAATTTACTCGAAATTGAAGGCTGGACGGCCTAAACTGATTTGAAAGTCGTATTCAGCGGGTCGAAAACATGCCCGTAGATATGTGGCGCCCGGTTTACATACAATTTTTTTGTGTGTGGCCGTGTTATGGATATTTAGTAAATTATCAGTTTGTATTACAGCAACGTGATGGTTTAGGTAGCAAAACCTCTTTTCTATACGTGACTAATGAATCTTTTTATAGTTAATTAAATACTTTTTTGCTTAAAGTTTGAACTTGTATTGGCTGACAAATTGTGCATTTAATATTTAATGTTAATTAATTAATAATTGCAATTACTAAAAACTGTACTGTGTAAAAGAAAAACTTAGAGAAATTATTTCAAGATTTCTATTTATGCAATAAGTTTAAACATAAGAAGATGGTGTAGAAATGGACTATTTTCGTCTTTTTTACATGTTTTATTTTGAATCGATTACTTTATAAAAAAAGCAGCATCGCAGCGCACAAAAAGATGGTAAGAATTAAAATGGTTTTGTGTAGAAAAAATTGTTATCATTATTACGTAAACGCACTTGACGTATAATTAATAACGCACATAACCGGTACCAAGCGGTAGAACCTTGATTTTCTAACTCCCCAAGTTAACGTTTTGGAAGCTTGCCTCATTATTCTCAGTTAATTTTACATGCTCCTGAAGTAGTTACTGAACTAACTTCACTTAACTCCCGTAGTTCAAACATTATGAGAGCATCCGCACGGAGTCGCAGCATTATATTTATTTTTACAGTCGGCCAAGATTACTTACAAATTGTATATATTGCTGCTTGAGATGACACACTCAAATAGGACGTTACGTTAGTTACTTTAGTACACATCAGAAACTAAAATAGTTTGTATTTTCTTGTGTTGAAAAACAATGTGGCACAGGGAAATGTTGCTATATCATAGTTTAATTTTCATGTTATTCAATTTTCGGACCCGATGACGTATTATCACGCTGTTCCACAGGGTTTCATTCCCGTAATTCCTGATGCAGTGGGGATAAGGGGAACTCGTTCTTGATGAGCGGCTACAGTTGAGCGAGTGATTTTTATTACTACATTATGACACTTATTACCTTACTTTTAGTTAATCTTATTTTAAAAAACATAGTATTTTAATATAGCTACAGAAACTGAATAGTAGAGTTGCCAGGTTGACTAATCTAAACGAAACAATATGACAAAAAATGCTTTTAAACTTGGCCGTCACTTAAATATTATTTCTTTTATTCTGCTTTTTTCCTAAAAGTTTTCTTTTCATCTAGTAGTATTTAATACAAATGACATCACTGGTAAAAGTTACACTACTTATTAGATATAACTCAATATTCAAACACCTGTTCTGCTTTTTGTAGTATTAAAGAGAAGCAGATACAAATAATTATGAGGAAGATCCAGTTGCAGGGCACAATCTACATCAAGTGCGTTTAAGTTATACAAAGCTGATTTAAATTAATTTTAAAGTGTAAATGGACATCGCTGATTAGGATTTAATGAAAAATTCGACAACCTTGCTGGCGCATCGTGGCAATATTCGCTTCGCTAGTAGAGATGCTGGGTTCAACTTCCAGCTGGGCAAGTGTAGGAAACTGCATATTATAAATTTTATTGGTATGGATTGGTGGAGGGCTCCGCCTGCGGCTAGTTACCACCCTACCAGCAACGAATTTGCGTTTCGGTAGGATGTTGTGTAGAAACCAAACAAGGTAAATTATCTCTTATTATGGTAACATCTTTTGTTATCAGGTCAGATGACAAGGTCAAGCGCTCACTTGTCATCAATTAAATAAAAATTTTAGAATAAGACAACAAAGTGTAGAATATTGTCTACATTTAATATTTCTAATCTATATTTTCTTGAAAGAATATGACGCAATGGCACCACAAAATTTGTTGTTGAAAACAAAACTTTGTTTAATATACAAACGGCTCTCCTGTAATGTTAGCTTTTTAGGATTATGTTACTATTTTTCCAAAGCAGCAACGTATAATTAAAATTATTCCTAATTTTCTACTACAGCAGTCTGTTTTATCACAATATTGATGTAAACGAATTATCGCTCTTAAACTAAGAACGTTTAGTAGTCTAAATGTGTAGTTGGCCGCCTTGACACAGTAAATATTGTTAATTTAGTAATATATAGCAAAATTACAGAAGTTATTTCAGAAATAAGAATCCGTTGCCTGCTAAATAATAACAGTAAAACTTTAAACGTTTATAATGCTCCAAATGTAGAATGGATAACAATTCAATCGTTAATAGCGTATTGTTTAAATTACAACTTAATATAATATAAAAAAAGTAAGTAATAAAGTTGGCTGATGTGATTAAGTGACAAATTTGTCTTCCAAGTATGAATTTGTAGCACGTAATTTTGGAAACGGAGTAGCTAAATCTCTGGGTGAAATAGACGCGCGTAAGATTTGATTAATAATACATACATGACATGGAAAGCATTCGACTTCTCCCCCCTCCCGGAATGTCTCGGAAGCTTGGCTCATTATCCTTAGTTAATTTTGCATGAGTTTAAAGTCGTTAGTGTAGGTTCTAACTTCTGTACTTAAAATGGGATGAGTTGTCTTTATCCTTGGTCTTCGTTTCCAAAAGTCGAAATTACAGAACATTTCTCACAGTTCCAAATTCATACAACAATTGTTCATCAATCACTGACTTATTTTTGTTTAGTATACTATAGTATATTCGTTCCTGGTTCTGTGACTGTCCTAATATATTTGATGAGTAGTTGAGTATTAAAGGAATATGATTAGTGACAATTATGATCTAGGTGAAATTTTTAAATTTTTTTAATGCATCAATCAATCAAGCGTTTCTTAATGAGTAAAGTGTAGCACGTAAGGCCTGTGGTCTTTAAAATGATTTTCTTTCAGTAAATAGATTACATAGCTTCATAGAAGGTTTATTTTATAAAACTTATAGATACAGCAAATATGTAAAATTATATACATATCAAACAAGGAAAATCAAGTACTGTACTGCAAGATTAAATTCCATGAATCTATAATATATGTATATGACTTACTGTTTATTTTTCCTAGAAACAATGATTTACTGAAATATAAAATCAGTAAAATACTTGATCTTGGGTCCTGGCGTAAATAATTTATGTAATTATAGTATAACCAAGCATTCTCGAAATAAAATATTTTAGGTTATATTAAAAAGTTTAAATGTATCCAATCGTAAGTACTGGCTTTTAATTAAAAGGCGTGCAAAGTCGCCAACGATAATATCAAGGCTCTCCACTTTCGATAACTATGCATGTTTAAAATGACGAAGTTATTGAAAATAATACATATCCCAATTTGTATACAAATGAATATTGTGTGTGTTTGTTTTCAATTCTTTAACTTCACGTTTCCCAGTTAACATCCAATGTTTCTAATTACACATCTTTGCTTTCGTGCATTTCGAGATTATAATAATACATCCTTAAATCTCTATATTATTTTATCATATTATGTAAATAATTTAAATTAAAAAAAATTGAGGACAAATTATACATCAAAAGTTGGTTTTAAGTATTATAACGTATCTGAATATATTATCGTCAATGAAAATGTTTTCGCAATTGCAAGGTCTCGGCAAGTGAGCGGCAGGCAAGAGTTTGTCGTCAAAAATGTCAATATCATCTGTTTGGTTTTTAATAGCCATTCGTAAATCTTAAACAAACATATATTTATATTCAAAAATGTTTTAAGGCTAGGATGCTACTTTTAATATATGATTTTATCATTATCATTTTGGTTGAAAAGATGCTAGGCAACGGATCCGATGCTGATTTTGTTCATATCTAGATTTCCAGAAGACAAGAAGTTAAGAAGCATAAGCCATTTTAAAATGCCTATATGTCGTTTGACTAAGCCAATATTTTACTGAGAGGCGACGAGATTGCATGTATGTATGTGCTAATTATGCAAAATCTAAAATTTCAAATGATAATGTGACCTCAGGAAGGGTCATACGATGTGAATACGTACTGATAACAACGAACCTAGAAGCATTTGCGTATTCGAGTTATAAACTTTGTTTACACATTTATGGAAGGGTCATAAGATAACACTGTGAGACGATCTAATTATTATGCAATGACGATTTATTGTTTTATATCAGTATAAAAGTAGCTACTGTGCAAAAGTATAAGGCGCGTCAAAACTTTCTGCAATTTTTTTACTTTTAATTCTTAATAATTAAAATTCCTTTTCATTGACATGTTTAGTGCTCATAAATAGGCTAAATATTGGCTTCTAAATTATGTTCCCTAATTAAAATTCATAGCGGTTTCAAATTGTCCTTCCAAATAAGAACGCTAGGATCCCACGTAAACATTTCAAGGTCTACGCCAATGGCAACTTAGAGAATTAACAACAAAATTTCCTGTTAATTTTAATAAGCCAAGTACACAAACACTAAGGTTATTAATGATTGAACGAAATCACAGCGCCATTAAAAGTAACTTATGATAGCATAATTATATCCGCGATTGCTGTTGCCTTATTCAAGAACGATAACAAGTTTGTTTACGATAAAGGCAACCTACCTTAGATAGCCCAGTGCAGAGCTATTCCGTACACTGTTTCCATAACGCGGTAAGGTTGACGTTAATACAGAGCGTCATAGAAGAAAAGAAACTTATAAACATTGATCACATACACAAGTCCATACATCGACTGGTTGCACCACTGATCAACGAGCACGTGAACTCAACAACGCGCCGATACCAACTGGGACGGACGATCTATTATAGCGGTGCGCGTGCGCAGACTCGGTCCATTTCCCCCACGCAACTTGCTCCGTTAGAATTTGTCGCTGCGATACGTCTCTCTATTATCTTTTATTTCCTTGTGACCTGCAAGACTCCATAAATGCGTAATGCCCCCTGTCAATCCTATTGCAAATTGATTTAACGTTAGGTGTAAAATGCGGTAAGCATTCATTTCGTTAGACAGTTTTTTTAGGAAGTGTAGATTAATGTACAATGAGCATTAGGGTCCGGGTATGAGCTTTATATTATTTATATGTAGCCATATATTAGGCGGATAAGAATCAAGATACTTAGAAAACAAAGTTAGTTGATATAAAGAAAGTTAGTTCTATTCTAGGTCAAGTATGTCCCGTTTCTTCTGACGCTTGTTAGTGCAATTATAACACAAGAACTTCTGTTGGTATGTAGTAATGGAACATGGAATTTATTTTGACACATATATACACATTTTTTACAAGGACACAAAGTGGTGGTTTTATAGCAAATTAGATCTTATCATTTTTGCTAATCAATATTCTGTGGACCTATGAAATCCATAAATTTTGTAAAGTTTTACCTCACTTTATAGCTTAACAAATCAAGATTAGTGGCAACGGTAGTTAAGACAGCGACCAAAGGGCAACATTTATTAAGCTTGTAAAATATATTAGTGGTTTCTTTGAATAAAATAAACTTATTCTTTATCCTAATACCATAATGTCAAGCATATGTGATTCTGATTATAGTCTTATGATTAAAAAGCATAGAGCCGTGATTGTGATAAGGATCAAAATACGGTAATGCACCAATAGAAAACTGCCTCAAAAGTAGAATCTATGCCTAGAATACCTTAGACACTGCTTTCGCAAGGTAGGTATCTGTATTTCTAAATTATATGTTTTGCGAATGTTAAAATCGTGGAACAGTTTTAGTAGTACATTCGTGTAAATGGTAAACACAAACAACGCCATGGAATTATTAAACAACTGTTTTACCACACGCAAGAGTATGATAGCCGTGTGAATTATTTATTACTTGGTTGTCTTCGGGGAATACCAAGGGTTAGATTACACTTTGTCAAATATTAATTAGTAAAATGTAACCATAGAGTATCAAATTCATAATTATCACAACACCAAGTAGCGTGATTTCTGGAAATAAATTATTTTAAAAGTAACCAAAAATACACTAAATTTGCTAGTTTTTTATTGGCTTGCATTCTATATTATGAGAATTATACGCGCTGCATAATTTAACCATGTTGGGCTGATTCTCGTTTGTGGATTTTACTTTGGAATTATCAGTTTCTCTGTTAATTTTGGCATAAAATGTATACTGGTATGGAATAAAATTTTTAAGTTAATTGATTTGATTTTGAATGAATAATTTAATATTGCAATATTTGATTGCATTTAGAATTGCTTTTCAGCGGGCACGAAAGTAGGGAACCTGAATTTTAAATTTGCAAATGAAAAAAAATTATAACTCTACTTTCCTTAGATTATTTTTAAGTGAACTATTAAAAGAGCAAATAGAATGTAAACAACGTAATACGTATGCTAATGTAAGCCATGTCATCGTATATAAATAAACAAAAAATTATTTTGCCAGCAGTTTTCCAGTGCCAGTGAAAGAGTGAATCTAAAGCATTCTTCAAGTAATATAAATAACAGTAAATGATACATTCATAATAAAACTAATTTATTAATTATTACTTTATTTATCAGATAATTTAATGGGCTTTTTAGAGAGGCGAGGTAATTAACAATGCATATATAAAATCTATATTGAATACGCATGTTAGAATTAAATACAATAATATAAACGATAGAATAAGCAACATATTCCATATTTTTAAAAATATATCTATTATGTATTTTAATATCAAAATAATCTATCTAGAATATCTCCAAAAGTATTTCAGAAGAATGCTTTCAAAATTATCTTTACTAAAGTAAAATAACCAAATCATTTAAATTTCGGTTTTTAAAGTCAATGTTATTAAAAAATGATAAAGCGCGATTTCTTCTCAAGAGATTCTTTGATTAGCGTAGAAATTAATAATTCATTTTAATTAGCAAAAATTTTTGTATTTTAAATTAGAATATTTTATAATGGACTTTATTAAGAACATCCGTATTTTTGTACATACTTAATGATAAACTCTAAAAAGTAGAAATAAATTAATAATTACGAAATAAGCATCAATTTGCTTATTTCATAATCATAGGATATTATTATTTTAACATCTCATATCTTAGGCATCTATGTAATGCAAAGCGATCTCTTAATAATATTAACAAATAAGATTTGATATTAATTTTTAGCTAAATTGTGAAGTAAATCGGCAGAATATTCATTAGTTTCACTGCGTAAATTATTTCCATATACATAAACAATTCCACTTATCCGATTTCTACAACATTAAACTCTTTACACAATTATCTTAAGATAAAGCTAAACGGTCAAATGCAATCTTTGTAATATATCGAGGGCCCTTACGTGTAAAGACTTTAAAAACTATAATAATATTTTTTTTTGCGTAAACGAGCGTGAGTGAAAAGTAACCTCTTTTGATAACATTAAATCAAAATACAAACTGTTTTATAAATGACACCGGTTGTGGTGAGTTTTCGCCCCCCCCCCCCCCTCCCCCCAAATAGACCAGTTTTTCGGTCAACTTAACTGTTCCATGTGACTCCGGCTGCGAGCTTTATTTCGTCTTTCCATCTATAGGCGGGTCCAACCTCTTCTTACCTTTCCTTGTCACAGAATGGTACAAACGATATATGTATATAATGTATACGATTTCCAAAGCTAAAGCTATGACTCAACTTAGTAAATGGGGTGTTATAGTCATCGAAATTGTAAAAGTCTAAAATCTAAAATGCTAGTTCACTCTTTATGTGTACGGTATAGAAAACTTAGTAGATATATAATATACGCCAAAGTCTAATACAACAAGCCGTTGCAAGTTGCCGTTAGATACATGGTAGTTAGTTTTTTCCCTGTGCATTCGTGATGTACGGTGGATGGCCGTTATTCACCGGTTCCAAGACAGGTGCCGCAGTTATCGTCGCTTTTGCAACGACACCTTCCTTTCCAATCTCCCATTTAAAAAAGCCACTTTCCTATTACCGTTTTAAGGCGACAGCAACTAGTTCTCTTAGACTCATTTTTAATGTCCTGACGTTTAATATATCGTGATTTAAATATTACTATTGTGCTTCTGGGGATTAAGTTTTCATAAGACGCGAAGGTTTTATATTTTTTGCTGACAGATTAGCACTTGAGTGTAATGGTATGACACTCAAATGATGTTAAGTACAGCCTAAGATGGAAGCGCAATAAACTGGTAATGAGTACTTTACTTCTTATGGTTTCTACACAGCATCGTATTGAAACGCATATTAAATGCTTGCCTGTTTGTTGGTAAAATGGCCAGTAAGCCAAAGAATCGGACAAATTAGAAAATTAGCTTTGTCGGTAATCGAACCTTGGACATAGCACAGACTTGCATTATTTTATTTATTAGATGAGCCAACAACATTTATGTACAAATTTATGAATACAGAAAGAGGGTAACAAGAAACAATATTACACAACATAAACGTCACTAATAGACTTAAATAAATCTCACTAAATAAATTAAATTGATTATGAACTATATATTACTATAAATTTACCAGTTGATAAAGGTTTCGTCCCAAGCATATAGGGTTCATTTTGAGATTTTTTAATTTGTCTTCAAAAGATAAATGCCGAAGGTGTCTTTCAAATTTACATATAGTTATGCGCACAAATTTATTCTGAACGGCTTCAATACTATTAACATAAGTTTTTTAATAGGGACTCTATACCTATTATTGCGCCAGCTAACCCGTCAAGATTCTAAGAAAGTTCTTGCTAGAAGACATTCACTCTAAAATACAGGTCAGTTAGTTTGTTGTTTACAATTAACTATTTTCAGGGGTGTAAATCGCGTTGAATTCTGAATACTCCGAGAGCAATTTAGAAGTATGTATACTCTGCCAACACGCAATAGAGATATCGTCCTCGCTCTCGGTATCTCCTCCCCAAAGAATGAAGAATGCTGTGTTGACAACATTGGGACACAAATATGCTATTAGCTTACTGGTCCCGTAAAAGAGTTATTTTATTTACGAAGGTATTCAGGTAAGCAATTATAGAAAAGAATTTACAAAGGCATGAAAGGATTCACAGAAAAACTAGTACAGAATTCTTTTGTTGTTTAAAACCGTTATGGGGAAGCTCAAATTATTGAGGATGCAAGTATCTCAAACAAAAGCTCAGATTATAATTAATACACTAAATAACAGAATGTTTTGTTAAAAACACTGCGAAGTAAAACTTTACAAGACTGACAAATCGGTTTGATAATTTCAATGCAATCAAGTCTCAACTACAGACTTGTGGTATAAATCAGGCCAATGTGCATTATAGTATTTATCAGTTCAAGAGATAATACCGTTAATTTTTAAATGGATTTGACTATTAATATTGATTTATACAGTATGTCTGACTGGTTCAGCTGTGGCTAATTACCGTTCTAAAAGTAAACATGTGCCGCCAAGAAAATAACCTTATCATCGTCAAACTTCATCATCACTTACCATCAAGTCAGTCAGTCAGTCAGTCAGTGGATAAAGCCTAAAACATTGTTTATTCATCCACGGATGTTTTGTAGTGGATAAATAAATTACTTTACGTTAACACAATTAAGAATTATTTTTTTTTTAATAGATCTTGTTTTTTAGTAGCAGGATCGACCCAGTTGCGAGTTGATTAATCTGTTTGGAATACAACATATGCTGTTAAGGTCACGACTATCATACTGTGTTTATATAACGTTCGGAACTCACGATGTATGTCAATGGTATTTTTATTGGGCCCGTTTCGAAGAGTCTTTCATGTAAGTTCATATATATATTTATATATATATGTAGCCATTTGAGCTCAATGCCCTAGACTGCTTTATTATACTAACTTTTATTTACATACGTACAATATAAATACTTTATATACAATATGATGAGCCGTTCATATTTTTATCTATATAAAATAGAGATATACTAACGAATATGCGAAGTATGTTACTATACTAAAATAAGATTTATATTATATTTATTTAATCTAAACGAATATTTTAAAAAGGAAACATTTGTGCTTTTGCATGTATGTAACGTTTTCACACAAAACCGACCGATTTCAAAATATCGTTCACCATTAGAAAGCTGAATTTTCACTGAGTGACAAAGGTTATATTACTTTATAAAAAAAAATAGAGATCTCTAATAAAAAAAAAATTGTCACAAAAAGATCTGACGTCGCGTGCGCTGCGGCAACTATTGATGATAGAACAAAAATATATTCTACAATATTATAGAATAACATCTACAAAAAAAGTCCGCGATACCATATGTCCAACTACTGTAGCTGTGCCACTATACCTACTTTTTATACACTATATTTTGAAAAGCTAATATATGTGCCGACAATAATCAAGTCATATTATTCATACCTCTGTATTAATCCTTATCCTGTTAAGTTATACTTTATTACAGATTATTTCAATACCTGTAAAAAAAACTTTTAATATAAAAATCGGACATTCCATTCAAAAGATAAAACGAATTTAAAAATGTCAAACTAAAAAAAATATTATATCCCGAGTCGAATTCCAGAGCATCAAATTATTTTAAACAAAACTACGTCAAATGTTGTGTATAGGGAAGTTTGAGACAATAACATGTTAGGAATAAATCTCTTCTCTAATATCATAGAAGGCAGAAGAAATGTTTGCATTTTGAATTGTGGTCCTCTTTTTAACAATTTATAATAAAGAAGCTAAAACTAATCGAATTAAAATAAATGTATACTCCGACTTAGTAGACTTTCCGCTGCCACGAGATAGGTATCTACGTGAGTGAAACCGCGGGGCATTGCTAATATTTAATTAAAGAAAAAAGAAAACATTTATTCATTAATTCCCAAAAATTCGGGTAATTTTTATATGGAAAATCATGAATGTGCCTAATACATTTCTATAGTGGTATAAAAACATTTTTGCCTTATTGCCTTTGAAATTAGCAGCTTAGGACACGTCGGTTGAATTGTTTCTAAACCTAAAAGGGAAATCCGTAGAAACGATATTCGTACAAGTTTACAGGAATAATAGCTAATAGATACACCTTGTCTCTTCTCTTTTATAAATAAGTATATGTTATACATTTATATGCTACCATGTCATTAGTGGGGTTTATATAAGGAAACGGTTTATATAAACCGGCTAATGACATGGTAGCTTCTATACGTACAAAAAAATTATGGTTTTAAATAATTCATTGAATTCATTTACCTTTTAGTCCGTTCATTTGTAAAAGGTACAGGGAAACACTTTCTTTGTAAATACGTCAGCCTTATTACCTGTAACAAAAACACAATGGTTTATTGTCGTATACAAAGTATAGTTAAGCAAAATACACAACATTTGTGCGTTAGTTTTTATCTACCATAATGAACTTGCAATGAAATAATAAAATAACACACCATCTTTTATATATCATTTCTTTCACTGTTTAAGTTTCATATTAGTTGAAATCTTTCAAATCGAGAGTTAAAAAGAATATTCTATAATTTAAAAGAATCATTTACTTACAGAGGGCTTTTAATTTGTTTAAAAGCACAAGTTTTCTCACTCAATATGGCCAATGTTAAAATATTGCTTCGCCCATTTTCATAATCGACCAGTCGCGTGAACGTAGGTTTTATTAGGTGTAGTGTCAAACTAATATACCCATTGATTAGTGATGAGATTTTATTTCTTTATTGTTTTTTAAATTAACCGGCTGATGCTCTGCCCGTGAGGTCAGACTAGGCTATAGGGCAGCAGCTGAAAATCGGTACCGTTTGTCAGGCTTGTGGCACACAGCAATGCCGAGCTGTTCTGTCTTTTCGGGGCTGGGCGCGGGTTGCAGAACATTTAACCAATAGCTGTGGTTTAAATGTAGTGTAATCACTAATCATTCAATTCTATGTTTCATACATTTATATAATTGTACCTATGCGCCGAATAAATTTATTTTCTTTCTTACTTTTGTTTCCCTTTCTTTGTTTATGCGATTAATATTATATTCTGGATTTTAATTTACAAAATATAAAGTCACAAATAGTGTTATACGAAAGAATATATATAATATCATTATCAAAGGTAATTTTTCAGCTCTAATTGAAATAATAAGTCTTATTTAGGATGACTTATCACTAGTTCCATTAATTTTTATGTAGTTCTAAGTAAAATGAAACTAATATAGAATTCTACATCTTACAGTGCACCTCGAGGGCGAAATAACAGGACTTTCAAGTCCTACACAGATTTTTCTAAAAGAATTTCACTTTCTTTCATCTTTCACATGGATTTTCAAAATGCGACGGCTTTATTTATAAACTATCTATATTATTGAGTGTTGTATGCCGACAAGGGAAAGGTCAAGATATAGACACAAATTCTATACAATCGTATAGAATTTGTTTCTATAATTAAAAGTCATTTTACAATAAAATGTAAAAATTAAAAGCGATAATTCGAAGATGAATTAAAAATATACCAGAAGTGAACATTGTATTGAAATAGGTTTCGTTAAAAAGTAGACATTTATAACAAAATTATATATTTATTAAATAACTGGCAGCGTTGTTTACTCGGTATAAATATTGAGACTGGGTTTTTGTACAGTCACCTCTACAAGAAGACGGAAGGGCGAAATACCGGTAAAAGGTTTGTTCAAAGTCACTAACGTTGAGCTGATACGGTAATGACACTAAGTTGTTATTAATGAGTTTATTACGCTAATTACTGTAGGCAATGAAAAGTCCTTAACTGTGTTTTTATCACTTCAAGCCCATTACTATTGTACGTATTTAAAAAGTCGGAGAATTTAATTATTAATGCTAATCCAAGACCAAACAGATTTTTTTATTTCCAAAGTTTAAGTGAGTAGCGTATTTCTGTAAATGCTATTTCGAATACTCTTAAGTTTAGTGATAGCATATGTTTTTGATATTTATTTATTTATCATCAGACATACATACAATGTTGTTGACTTCAGACATCTATGTATCTAAAAAAATGTTAGGTTACCCTACTATAGATTAAAATAGTCCTACCATTAAGAAAACTATGCATCATATTATTTTGATTTGAAATTGAAAATTGAGTTAACAAACCGAAATTTATATATATAAAACAGTGATTGTCATATTAATTTTGTCGCGTAACGCATTGACGTCAAAAAAGATCCAAAGACGTGACTCAAATGAAATTATTTATAAAACGTGGAATCTATCACCAAAAAAGCACGTATTGTTTAAGAAATCACACATTCGCAATATTTAGTCATACACAAACTACATATTATACCGATAGGAATAAGGAAAAATGCTATACCAAGCATATGAGATAATAAGATTTAGTTATTGCTTTATATTGAGCCAATAAAAGTTATTTATTTGCGATATAAAGGTAAAAAAGAGGAAAGATAAATAATGGCTAAACGTGAATCGTCTCTACAAAGTGAAATGTCACTAGATATACCGTATCAAACGAGTTCATCTATATCTTTATTATATTATTCTTTTGCACGGGTGTGCCACTGACTTCCTCCTCTTCACTGAACCGTTTTTTTTACACTTATTTGTGTTTTTCGGTGATGGTCTAGGTTGGCAATTGGATCCGAGACATAACGAATTTCCCCTCATCTCCTACTCATAAACTACGCGTATGAAATCGCCGGGAACAGTTGGTACATATATAATAAGTTTCTATGGATGTCCGTTCTAGACGTTACAGTTTTATAACTGATGTGCCCCAAAGCGGTCTCTGAAAATCTAAAAATGTGAAGTCAGTTTTACTACTATTATTATTATTTACTTACTCATTCAATGCAAGATCTTCAAAGCTATTCGCGATTGAGTTGAAATTAACCACAGTCTCTTTTCTAAATGTAGATGGTCAGTAATTTTCTTATAATGCGACAATTTTAATATACATTTAAGTGAGTAAGAAGCAGACCATTAACGTCCCACTGTTGGGCACAGGTCTTCTCATTTATATGAGAGAGAGAGTTTTGAGAGCATAGACCTGCCACTCTGCTCTATTGCAGATTGGCATAGTACACAAATGCACTCTTTAAATCACGGGTGTGGATCACACCGCCAACTTCGGGTAAATATTGAGCAAATCTTAATAGAAAACTCAATATCGATTTTGTATTGGCTCGACCCGCGACTCGAACCCTCACATGTCTGTAGTCGAACATGCAACCACAAGACTGTTGTGGCAGTTAACATTAATTTAATACCACCAAATAAACATTAAAAATTCATCAAAATAGTTTAAGATATAGTAAAAGCAGGAGAGAACGGCTATTAAAATTTAAACCCATAGTCATTTGACTATGGCGTTATATCAAATTAATCACTAATATATGTAAAATCATCCATATTGTATACAAAAGGGTCAAGTTCATAGATTTTATCAATGTTGTAATTTGAGAAATGTTGAAATTTTGTAAAATTTTCTGTAATAGTTGATTTGAATAAATGTGTTACTTAAAACGTTGAAAATATTTAAATCAATGGCCTCCTTGAAGAACCTTTAAAATATTTGGTGATTGGTCACAACTATGACATTAAATTATAAGAAATAAATGTAAAATAAATCACACTATGCGTAAGAAGCTGAATATATCATACGCTTAATCAGTAAATAACTTTGAAGACACGTCAAACTTGCAACTTTCAGTCGCTATTTCTAAGTAACTCTTTTTATATACCTAGATCTACAGCTCTACGTATAAAGGGTCAACGTGCATTTTGACATGTTTGTTATTTTGATGATTATATCACCCCATTTATCAACTTGTATATCGTCTTCGTTATATATTAAGTCATACAGCTGTTAAAACATGAGCTTAAAGGCATGTAATAAATTCAAAGGGTAGTAATAAATAATTTATCTTTGAAACACTGTCTTCCGAAGCAGCCGTGGAGATGTTATATTGTAGCAATTGTACAATTTTATAAGCGAAGTGATTTTAAGTGACACATTAGTGTGAGTCGCTTCACAACTAAAACCCTGGTGTGTAAAAACGGCCTAAAAAATTGTATATTGCTAATTATTTCGAACTGAGCTGGCAATTAACTAAGTTCCATGATATATGATTGTCATCAATATACCAGCATAATGATAAATAGATTAATTAATGAGAGAGAAAAAAAAACCAACAAACAAAGAAGTTTTAGTCAACTTATTCGCTTATTATCATATTCAAATTCTATTGTATTACAATTGTAACATTCCTCTACTACAAATTTTAAGTACATTTTAGGTTTTCAGGGTTCTAATTTAATAACACATGTGTGTCAATTTAGATACAATTCTTTGAAATTCGCTAACTTTAGACTTGAAACTCAAAACCCTGGTGACTACTCAGTAACCTGTTTTTGGATTGTTCTATGTGACATAAAAAGACTTTAAAATATGAATAAGTTTTATCTAACCGTCTCTAAAATTAAACAAGCAGAGTTCGCTAAGACTATGGTGGAGCGGAATAAGTATAAAAATTTTCAAATATGCATTATCATTTAAAACTTTTTGCTAAATGAGTAATTTGTTACAAGGAAAAAAATCTCTGAATACTCGTATACGAAGATATAGCCACTTCGTCTCTTTTTATATACAAACTAAAACAGGAAATAAAGTTGTACGACAAAGCGAAACGCATTGCAATATTTTTGCCTGTACGAAAAACGAACACAACAGCAAGTGACATCAAATAGTTTTTCAAAAAGAAGTTTTTTTGAAACCGTGGCGTACGGAAATTGAGTTTTTAATGGGTATGCAACCATATTTCTGTATTCGATAGTAGTAGCTCTAAATTTGTTTCACACGATGAGTATCAGCCATCCCCAATTACCTATCTTCTTCAAATATTTTATTCTTTTGTAGAATATATATTTTGCTAACACTCTCTCTAAAAATAACATGTTTAATCGTTACTAAAATACCTTTTTATTTATTCACTAAAGTTGAAATATATTTCTTAACTATAACTTATAACTGTATTTGCGAAAAATACAGCGCCACTTATTAAAAGCTGTTGTTGCTATGTAATGAGTTTCACAAGTTCGTGTTAAATGGTTTAACGATTAAATTGTTTGTTCTAATCACTTGTTGTTTTAATAATTTGTTGATATATGCCAGAAAGTTCTTATTAAGCTATTTTTATGCAAATACATTCCGAATAGTTATAAGATAAAACATAAGTGTTCCACACGTATATAAAAATTCGAACGTCATAATTGGTTAGAGTTCAACAATGATTCTGATAATATAATTATGTAAACATCCCTAGTTACGCTATACTACATAGCATTCACACGACATTATGTTGTGGTCCATCGACGGTCATAATGCGTTGGCACAAAATGATCTTTATTGCCATTGATAGGTTCATAACACGGTCATTGTCGGGGCATCAATTAACTACGATGAATTGGTCGTTTCGCTACCGTTGTAATATTTTCACTGTGAAATATAACCAATCCAAATTAATAGGCAGTAATAAAACCATTTGCATTTAGTTTTAGTAATGCAGATGCGAAAACAGTGAAGCAAGGCAAATGACTTAGAACTCTAACATTTGAAATGAATCGACCAAAGGTAAATGACATGTAGCCATTTTGATTTTATTGGCGGAAACGTTACTATGGACATGATGATGATGTATTTGAATCCTGATTTATTAATAAAATACATAATGTAAAACCTGAATTTAAGAAACCAAACTAGCCCAAATTACCAAGGTCCGTGAACATAACTATGTCCTACAACATATTGTAATCATAAGCAAGTCTGTGGAAGAATGTCATATTTACAAAATTTTAGACAATAGAAAATTGCTGTGAAATATCTTCTGTGAAATGTGTAAAATTAGTACCTTAAATATTAACAATACTGTTATCGTAGGGTTATACACATATTTTGATATCGCTGTTAATTCTTTAGAGAATTTCGGGAATATGTGCAAGCTATTAACCCCTTTTAGTCGTAAAAATAAATATTTCCAAAGACAGATAAATATATAACCATAAAATATTGTCGTTACTTTGTCTGTCGATAAATTTCATAATTACAATGCAAATGTATTCGTAATTACTGCATTTATGCAAATTTGAATAATTGCAGTATTCGTTACGTGCGTGAAAACACGTAAAAACAGTTTTAATGAAGCGCAACATTATTTAAGGCCATTGTGAAATATATAAACAATTGTACAGGAAATGGAAGATTTTGTTTTCAGTAAAAATGTCTCTTACATAGGCAGTATATATTTTTTATAATTTTCAGAGACATCCGTCGGAGATTTTAATTTAATTTTAGAAATTATATTACACATTTTAGCAAATGATTTTGGAACTTAAGTGTTATTTTAAATTTTATTACCTTTGAGAATACGCATGCTTGGTATATTAGGAAACAATAAAAAATAAAGCAACACTGAAAGAAAGATTTTAGAATAATATTTTATAGTACATATAACAGTTTGAAAATTTAGCCGTGCCACAGTTCTAGTCCAGAAAATAATCTTCGTTCTTCAAAACGTAATTTCATGTAATTATCATTTTAAAATTTCATGTATAACCATTATCATGTAATAAATAAGGTGGGCGGTGATGGCCATTGGGTAGAGACATGAATTACACTGGCACACAAAAAAAAATTGTCTGTACACCGGGCGCCACCTATCTACGGGCATGTTTTTCGACCCGCTGCACAATGTTAGCGTTCATTATTTGTGGATTGCTATTAAATTGCTATATTTCTTTATTATGCTGAGGTCTTTGTAATTATATCAGTAAAACGTACACGCACTACATCCGGTTTAACGCTGTTCCGGAAATTCTCAAATTTATTAAACTCTGTTTAGTCGTCGTTTTCACGACGACTGTGAATAGTGGACTTATTATTTTTGGTTGGGTTTGTTATAAGAAAGGTAGCACAAGAGAATGAAGTCATATTCGCCTAGTGACAGTTCTTACGTTTGTATTGTGATTTAAGTCATTCAAAGTATGCAATATAATAATGAAGAAGCGCCTCTAAAAATACGAATCATCAAATCATGAGAACTGTAAATTTCAAAATTTCGCTGTTTGGTTTTTTCCCACCGTGTCAACATAATATTTGTGTGGAACCCAGGCCGAAACCAAATTTGTAATTCTAATGCAAAAGTATTCTTTATAATTTCGTTTAAAATTATCTGAAAACGTACTGCGGTTTGTTAACGGTTCAAACTCCCCACAAACGTAACAACAAAGATCAGGGTTCTTATTGCACAGAGGAGAATTGTTTTTTGTAAAATTTTTAGTTATGCATGAAACAGTACAATACCCTCTAAAAACTTTTATCTCGCCCAAACATCGAATTTTTGCAAGGTATTTTCAATTTACTCTAAATAGAAGGCTGGATGGCCAACATTGACTTGAATTTCGTATTCTGCGGGTCGAGAAACATGCCCGTAGATATGTGGCGTCCGGTGTACAGACAATTTTTTTTTGTGTGTCGGTGTTATTGGTAAGAGTCAGGTTTTTGAATCCAGGGCATTCACCACTAATTTATATCTATAAACTTATCTGATTGTCGTTTAAAAATTCATTATTGTGATTTCGGTGAAAGAAAACACGTGCGTTTGTGTGTGTGAATGCGACTTATGAATTTTGTGAGCAATTCTGAGATATGTGTAGCCTACCAACCCGAACTGGTAAGCTTTTCCTCTAAAAACCCTCTCTGCGATAATGGACGATGCTTGTTCCGAGCAGTGGGACCTTAATAGGTTGCTACTTAATTTAGGGCGATGATAAGAAAGCATTTATTGAGACATTTTAATCATTGAAAATAAAATAACTAAGATTTGTAAATTGAGCAAGTCATGTGATGGATGTAGGTGAGTATAGTCATCAGTAGAAGTGTAGCATTCGGTCGAGTCCGAGATTCCGCAGAGCGATTAATCACTCGAGGAGAGCCTTGATAAGCAGGGTTCACACTGGTCTATTAAAATTTATACTATTTATGTTACAATTTTTATTCACTATGGTGAAATTACACGTGGAAATTATTATAGCGGAGAGTGGTCTTCAATATTTAAAGAAGTCCTAGTAATCATTAACATATCGTCTCTTTTTAAAACAAGTAATATAAAAATATTAAAATCTATTTCTGCGCTATCTACGCGCTACAAATTGCTTAAACTCATTACATAGAAAGAGACCTTTATACCATTTATCTGAGCTTTCTACAGATGTCGTTTGATGATATATCGTTTGTATATGCGTTTGTATTTGACATGTAAGAAATAGAGGGATAAGAGAACGTTGTGTTATAAAAGATGATGTAGTGACTAAAATTGAGAAAGATATGCTGAGATGGTTTGGGCACGTAGAGAGAATGAATGAAAGGAAACTGACAAAAAGGATTGACCAGTTAAAATGAAGGGGAAAGTTGGAAGGAGAAGACCGTGGCGAACGTTCTTGGACCAAATCCTGGACATTTTAAATAAGGTCCAGGTTAAATAAGAATGAAAGAAGCGAAGGACGTGGTGTCTGTGTACCACTTTGGGTATGTGGCGTGATGCTATGAATGTATGTGTGTGTATGAATGAGTGTGAACGTACATATATAGTAGAATTGAATACGTTTTGAAACAACTTGAAATCTTAAAATTTGCTGATGATTTTTTTTTTAAAGTAAACAGTATATATTGTGAATAACTTTTATTTTACTAAGTTATCTTTTGCAGGGCGAGAAAACTGAATTTCAGAAGACATTGAGGAATCTTCAGGGGATAATCACGGCGGGCTTGATTATTAACATAAGGCCTTAGTTGTCGATGACACTCTGACGGGAATAAGTGTTCACTTCAGTTCTTGTGGCATGCCGCCGAAACGCTTGAACGATCATCTGTGTACACTTCGGCTGAGCTTGCGCGCGCAGTAGATCAATATCCTTGGCTGCGTCGTGTTCGCACCACGCGAATTCGCTTCCAAATTTGTGAACTTTATATACAGACATTTTGAAGAAAATCTAATTAAGAACAGACATCAAAACATACACTCTCATATAAATGTCCGAAACTATTACACGGAGATGGAACACTGCTTTAAAGTTATTCGAATACAGTAAACTTCTTTACAGCTACGGAAAGTTAGCATAGTTTGATGAGAGTTGCTATCTTCAGTGTGCATATTACTATGATGCGAGGTAATAGTACAAGTTCATAGCTTGATTTAGCTTTATGTTGAAGTGGGAAATCGAAGAACCTATTTAGTATTAGGTAGCCGGGTTAGCACGCCTTTTAACCTGTCAATCTAACCTACATTTGCCCAGACAAGTTTCGAACGTTTAGTCTTTGAAGTTACATTATACAATACTAGCTGTATTTCGCGATGTCTTAGATCCGTATTTAGTGACCGTCTATATTGCGAAATGAATCATTCAATTTCAAGTCACTACCGAATAGTTTAGAAAATCATCATCATTAGTGAGTTAAAAGGACTAAATCCGTCTTCGTATCTGCAATAAATCTTCTTAGGGGCACATATCGCTTGGTCTCATGTTTTTTTTTGTTTCAATACAAATAAATATATTTATATGAAAGTGAAACTTTTTATATATAAAATGTAAAGGAAATGTAGGCATGGTAAAATTAAAGCCAACGTTCATTTGAAAACATTAACTAACATTTAAGAATAAATAATAAGATACACAGCAAATGGGAGGAAAGTAAAAATTCCATATTTATAGTGCAGGTTATAAACACGAATTACTACTTTTACCTGATTGTAAATGGACCTTCATTGCTAACCGAGACTTTATACACGCCAATTTAAAATGATGGAAGTTTGAACAACATTTCACTTTATTAAACTTTTACTATTACATATATTCAACATTTCACTTTATTAAACTTTTACTATATATTATTTACGAAACTATCTTTATATTATTAATGATTAAAGAATAAAATATTGTTCAGATTCGAATATTACAGGCAAATAACTTTTATAAAACAACAATTTTATAGCGTTTTGTATCTAGTATTCAATAACTATACTAAAGTTGATCTAGAATTTATTTTAAACTTTTTTAGGTACATGGAATAGACTTTTTCAAATCTTGGCAAGTAGATGTAGCAGTTAAGGTACACAAAGCGTACCATCTAAACTTAACTTGCACAGGAAGTAACAATAGAGTGTTCGCCAAACGTTACAATGACATGGGTAGGCGGTGCATGGGGTTCATTGAACGCCATTGTGGATCTCCAGGTAAAGTATACGTAGAAAAGCAACAATGCAGCTACTCCACATTGACTCGTCACTATTCGTAAAAAGGTTTAACGCAAATTTCTTCTTTGTAATAAAGTTGATAAGACTTTCCAAAAGAGAAGGACGAATTTTGTGGTTTTCGCTACCGACATTTTCGGAACAATTTGAGGTAACCTTTGAGGTGTTATAAAATGAGTTACTTAATGTTTAATCTTTGTTTTAGCAGTATAAGAGGCTCATCGTGTGTTATTTATACAACAATGGTTGAAAAAAAGAATATTACATTTAAAGTATTCTTGGCGTCACTAGTGGTCTAAACAGTTATCATAAAGAGTCGTTTTGTAATTTCAAATGAAATGGATAAGAACATGTATAAAGTAAGGTAAGTAGCAGCCCATTAACGTCCCACTGCTGGGCACAGGCCTCCTCGCTCATATGAGAGAGGGTTTTTAGAGCATAGACCCACCACGCTGCTCCACTGCGGATTGGCAGGCATAGTACACAAGTGCACTCTCTATTCCTTCACTCTCATAGTCCGATGTGACGGTAATCCGACACAACCGGAGAGAGAGATCGGGCGCAGGACCGACGGCTTAACGTGTTCTCCGAGGCACGGGGGTGAATCACACCGCCAACTTCCCAACTTCGGGCAAATATTGAGAAAATCTTAATAGAAAACTCAATATCGATTTCGAAATGGCTCGACCCGGGACTCGAACCCAGGACCTCATGTCTGTAGTCGAACATGCTAACCACTAGACCAATGAGGCAGTCAAGAACATGTATACAGTACATGTATTCAAATATCAATATTTGGAATTTTCGTACGAATGTTAGTTACGCCAAATGAAACAGCTGAACTGATTTGGATGGGACTTTTTCTGGCAGATAGCTGATGATATAAGAAGTGACTTAGGCTAGATTTCATTAAAAAAAATAGTAAATGCAAAAAAACTATAAAATAAAACCAATGAAATAGTACCGCGGTTTATTTTTATGCAGATAAATGATGAAAATAAAATCGGTACCTGGTTGCATATATAATTGTATAATGTGATACTATCACAAGTAATCAAAGATTGATGCCCCACACCTTTTATTGTGTGATTTGTATCGATTATAATCCTTAGTATTGCTAGTTGTTGTTGTGCACTTTTTGTCTCTTAGTATAAATAAATAATAGTATAAATAATACTGATAGGTAATAAAATTACACCTGATGGTAATTGATGATACAGTCTAAGATGGAAGCGCGCTAATCTGTTAAGAGGCGATATACCCCTTACGGTTTCTACACAGCATCGGAACACAAATCTCTTTGTTTGGCGGTTCGTTTTTGCTGGTAGGGTGGTAACTAGCCACGGCCGAAGCCTCCCACCAGTCCTTTATATTTACAAATACGTTTGTGTTGACAATGCAACATGTGCTGTGGTTTTATAAGTCCTTGTTTCAATTTCCGTTTCTTGCCGTACTCATTGGAATAGTATCAGATTTACTGTCGATATGCTTCCTTCCGAATAAATTATTCTACACCATTTTTCGCTCTAGCAAGAAGTTTCATGGCTAATTTTCAACCTTGACGCAAAATATTTAGTTAATCAAGTTTTTTTTCTATAATAGATCGAAAAAAATATTAACACGTTATGTTTTGTCCGTGATAGGATCGCATCAGCTTGATTCATCGATTGTGTATCGAAGTACTCTTCAAGAAAGTTCGGAGTCTTTGCTCATTTAAATAGATTCTTTACGTTTTTAGCTTTTTACAAATTTCTATCATCAGTCTAGTTTATATAAAATATAACCTTTATATTCCTATACTAAATTAGTTAGTTCCATTTCTATTGTTGACATGGTCACAAATGCATTCGTATGTGTGCATTTTAATCAGTGTAAGTAGCTGAAGAAACCGCCGCGTCCGGTAAAGGCTTGGACTAAATGTGGGGTAAGGTTTACTTTGCTTATTGTTCTATATACCGCTCACGAAGATCCGTTCAGTAGTTTTGAGTTTACTCGAACAGTCAGACAGGAAGCAGGATTACTTTATTCAATAAGGATACATCTTTTCCAGAAAATCCTTATATATAATAATAAAATGTTAATAAATTTGTTAACGCCCTTTAGCTGCGCGTCGTTTTCAAGACGTATGTGTGTTGATAGAGTTAAATATAACCAGCGGTTCAATGTACGAGGGGGACGGTTACGGCTAACCTACTCGCACTCTTAATGTGTACCATAACAATCTCGACCAAGACACGGGTTATTTGTTTTAATAAATATGTACATTTACAACATAAAAAATGTTTTATTGGCCCTCATAGATTTTCAGAAACATCCAACCAATGTTCCCAAACCCGATGTGTTATTAGAGAAGCAATAATGCAAACGAAGTTTTATACCACTACACTCAGTTTCTCACCACGAGATCTTTAAAACTACTCGCTAATAAATTAACATTTAGCAAAGCGTTTCCTTTCACAATGTAGACGAAGACTACGGATTTCCCCATATTCCCACTGTATTGGAAACTAAACGAGTGGAACAGCTAATCTATATATATATAAGAGTTAGCCAGGTATCTATCTACTGCCTCATCACGATATCTCTGGAACCATAAGTCGTAGAGTTGGGTAGGTGTATTCCTTTCGCCGAGTAGAGGTCAGCTAAGAACGGATTTTACGAAATTCCACCCGCAAGGTGGAGTGCAGGGGTGTTATATGTATGTTTGGTATTTGTAAAACAATTTGCCTATATTAATGATTTTGTTTTTAATGCTGACAGATTAGCGCTTGACTGTGATCTCACCTGATGGTAAGTGATGATACAGTCTAAGATGGAAGCGCGCTAATCTGTTAAGAGGCGATATACCCCTTACGGTTTCTACACAGCATCGTACCGGAACACAAATCTCTTTGTTTGGCGGTACGTTTTTGCTGGTAGGGTGGTAACTAGCCACGGCCGAAGCCTCTCACCAGTCAAATCTCAGACATATTGGAAAATACAATTGCCTAAATTCGTCCTACCGGGGATCGAACCCGGTACCTCCGCTAGCAAAGCGAATACTCGCACCACTGCGCCAGCGAGGCCGTCAAAAATGAAAACCCAAAAAATATTCCACGCAGACGAAGTCGCGGGTTCAGCTAGTATATATATATATATATATAAGAGTTATGCAGGTATTTATTGACTCATCGCGAAATCTTTGGAACCAGAAGGCGTAGAGACTTGAAATTTTATAGGAATATTCGTTTTCAGAGTAGAGGTTAGCTAAGAACGGAATTTGCGAGATTCCACCCTCAAAGGGCAGCTTGCAGGTATGTTTTTTATTTGCAAAACAATTTGCCTAAATTAATGAAAATGCTACCAAAAAAATATTCCACGCAGACGAAGTCGCGGGATCAGCTAGTGTCATATAAAGCGATAAATTATTTTAGAATTGTGACGATATAAAAAGGTTTCACTTACTAGTACTACTCACTCAAAATATGTCATAAACATATAACCATTATAAATCGATACTTCATTTTTATATTATAAAATAGACATAACATTATTTATGCTTGTATAATGCAAAATTTATTACTTCACTGTGCCACTGTGGTTACAAATAAATAAGACTAATGGAATGTTATGTTCACATGCACACTGAATCAAACCAGTGACTACAGATAGAGACAAAACATTTATTGTTAATAAGATAATTACATTATACGGTGCGCATTCACAAAATCGCCGCCATACTTGTGGTCAAGCTGGGCGCTATTTGCGGAATCTGTGATTTGCAACACCATTGCTGGATAGCTCGTGTCACCAGCAAATTGATTTTGATTAATTTTGAAATCACCCGGAAATTTTAGAATATATCTTTTTAGCCTGATACCACTTTCAAAATGTGAACATTGCTGATTTCTTTTTACTGTCTGCTGTACTGTTACACAGCAAGTCAATATTCCTTTATACAAACACTGAATTAATAAATAAATGAGGGATGAGGGGTAAGAGGACGAGAAATACAATCCCTACGATCTATTCTCAGACCTTCTAAATTTCCACGAAAAATTTCATAAAAATAGTTCAAGCCGTTTCGGTAGAGTTCAATAACAAACAACAACTTGTTTTGGGTAAAATATTTACGGACAAAACTCGTGATCAGCGTCACGAAGATATGCAGCGTTTATTATGCTTATTCGTTTGTTTATGTAGTTATAATATTTACAAATAACGTGGCATTTTAATTTGCCACTCGTCATTGAATATACTATTTTTCAAGAAATATTTCTCTAATTTTTGGAATTCTAAACAAAATTTAAATAATTATTTGTAATATTGACAAAAAACACGTGCCATTTTTATTTATAATTCGTCATATAAGATTTCAACAAAGTATTAGTATTAATTTTCGACACTTAATATTTTAATGTCAATTAAATGCATTAAATTCGTAACATATCTTATCCTTCCTATCATATCCTTTTTCCCTTCGTCTAAGCCTTGGAAATCTAGTTTTAAGATTTGTATAAATATAAACAAGACTGAAAAATTACTTTGCTAAAGAAGTTTCACTTCTGACATGTGTAATTTTTACGCACCTACTTTTAATTTTTTTATATTTTATGGATGCACTGAAGTTCAAAAATGGATTTTTTATCAAATAAAAATATATTATGCGTTCATAACATTCTAAGACTTTTTGCAAAAACTAAAGATTTTTGGTGTAAATTTTTAGGATCGAATAACATTGTTTATCTCTGAATATATTCGCGATATATAAAACTTTTGCTATATCGCTTTTACCGCTTAGTCAGTTTTAATGCACTTGCCGTTTTCACTTATCTGATGGCTGGCAATAATACTCTTGGCCACAAAGTAGAGACAAAGCGGTTCGCATAACCTTGGCGGCGTGTGCCTCAGTGACGAACGCGGAAATCGCTAATGAACTACCGCCTACAGCCTTACGAATTCAGCGCGTATATTCTGCCAGAGGTTTTTTTTAAATATTAGACTTCCCACAGCCTTACTTGAAAGGCTAAAGATCGTATCAACGGTTATTTTGTTAATTCGGCACTTATTCTAATTTGTTAAATTGCAGGTTTTTTATTTTTCAGAATGTTTAACAATTACTAATATCAATTTTTAAGTGTTAATAGTTACATATTTGTTTATTCAAATAATGTAACTAAGTGGCGGGATATGGGAAATCCTGTTATATAACATAAAGGACATATTACGAGATGAGAGCGTTGAGAAGCATGAGTGGATTAAAACTGAGTGACAGAGTGAGAAATAGTGTGATAAGAGAACGTTGTGGTATAAAAGAAGACGTAGTGACTAAAATTGAGAAGGGTATGCTTAGATGGTTTGGGCATGTAGAGAGAATGAATGAAAGGAGACTGACAAAAAGGATTTATGAGTCAAGAGTGAATGCGAAAGTTGGAAGAGGAAGACCAAGGCGAACGTTCCTACAGGAACAAGTTCATACAGTTCCTGCGCACGCTCTCCGAAATATATTTTGTAAAATACCGATAGAGAGAGAACGTTACGTCGATGCTGCAGACTAGTCATTTTCTGATTGAGGTTTTCGTCGCCTATGAATATCCGTCCTCGGCGATCCACCGAATCCAATACATCAAGCTTGAATACTTGGCTGAGCCGACCCAAAGGTGACTGCAGTATTTCATACATGATCGCTTGCGCTTGGTATGAATTCAATTTATTTTTAGAGTATAATTTAAATGCTTTATTGTTTAGCTTGAGCTAAATCTCAGGCTAAGTTTCAAAAAAAAGAGGGATTTCATAAAATATCAATGAAATTAGTTTCGCAACACAGTTTCACCAGTATCTGATAAAGTGTAAGCAACTATTGAAGCTACCAACAACGTTATTCGTTTATAATTGAAATACTGACCACAAAACGTTTATGTGTGAGACAATTTACAAAACGAATAGCTACGCTGTATATAGAAATAGATATATTACAGTATATCAAATTAATGCCCTAGCACACTATTCTCTGTATAATTGCAATTCATACAATATTTCGTATATTATGTATGTTTGTTTAATTCATTTCAAAGTCATATAATCTATAAAATAACTAAACTTAAAACAAGGTGGTGTGTGATATTTCGGTTACTAATAAATATGAGAATTTGTAATAATGATTAACAGGACCAAAGAGACCGAGAACAAATACAAGGCCAAGCAAAGCCAAGAACAAATATATCGAAAATAGTAAGTTATTTACGTCCTTACATTTTTAATGAAAAATTTAGCATGATGTAAAATTAGTCCTCGTAAGTACGTTTCTTGCTTTGATAGTAAAAGAAACGCATTATCCAATGAAATATTTAATGGTATTTGGCAGTAACACTAATTGGCGTAGATATAGACTTCAAGTACTTGTTAATTTAATGAAATTAAAAATCAATTAACTTTTTAATTAATTGTAAAAAGATTTAAAATTGACATGTTCAAATTTTTATTTCATATCACAGATGCCATAAAAATTTACATAGATGGTATATGTGGACTCTTGTTACAAGAGAGCAACGTGACCGAATTCGAGATAAGTACTTCGATGTTCTCTTTATAAATGTAAGTTAGAGGCCTCATTGTTGTTTTGAAATTGTTATTGCCAAATAAATATCCTGATGATAGCTGTGTCCTGGGAGAGATGCTGGAACCTGTTCATCGACATTGGACCTAAGCTTCAAACCATTCTCTATAATCCTTCATAGGTCTCTGTTACCAACACTGGGATATTGATAGATGTACTAATAAGTTAAAGAAGATATTGCATCAGTCAAAGTTTTATCTCAATGTTTATAGAAAAAAGATTAATACAATATTATTAAGTCTGCATTATGAAACTGATGGGAAAATATGGGACGTGCAAGCGGGATTTAGAAGAGGAATGGGATGTACGGATCAGGTCTTTTCTTTACGGTGCTTAACTGAAAAATGTTTGGCTAAACACCAAAAAGTTTATTGCGCGTTCGTAGATTTAGAAAAGGCCTATGATCGAGTGGTGAGGAATGAGCTGTGGTCAACGTTATCTACGTATGGGGTGAGCGGTTGTCTGATCCAAGCATTGAAGTCTCTCTATGAGGGTTCTAGTGCCTGTGTCAGAATAAACGGAGCGTACACGGAGTGGTTTCCTGTCGAAAGAGGTGTTCGACAGGGATGTGTTGCGTCACCATGGCTGTTCAACCTTTTCATGGATAAATGTTTGACAGATTTAAAAGAAAGTATGTATGGGTTAAGAATGAATGAATTACTCATCAAATGTTTACTCTACGCTGATGATCAAGTAATACTTGCGTCATCCGCTAACGAGCTACAGGAGATGCTAAATATTATGAATGAAGCTTTGAAAGGGAAAGGAATGAAAGTGAATGTAAACAAAACGAAAGTTATGCTTTTTGAACGAGATGAATCTATGATGAATGGCAATATTTTGATAGATGGGGAACAAGTGGAAGAGGTGAAAGAATTTGTATACTTGGGATCTAAATTTACAAAAGATGGAACATGTGAAAGTGATATCGAAAGGAGAGTGAATGCAGGGAATATGGTAAATGGTGCTCTGCATGCTTTTATGAATAGCCAGATGGTGTCTCAAAGGGCTAGACTGGCAGTGCATGCTGGAGTGTTGGTGCCAACACTTATGTATGGTAGTGAAAGTTGGGTATGGCAGAAGAATCACAAAAGTAAAATAAATGCGGTAGAGATGAGAGCGTTGAGAAGCATGAGTGGATTAAAACTGAGTGACAGAGTAAGAAATAGTGTGATAAGAGAACGTTGTGGTATAAAAGAAGACGTAGTGACTAAAATTGAGAAAGGTATGCTTAGATGGTTTGGGCATGTAGAGAGAATGAATGAAAGGAGACTGACAAAAAGGATTTATGAGTCAAGAGTGAATGCGAAAGTTGGAAGGGGAAGACCAAGGCGAACGTTCCTGGACCAAATCCAGGACATTTTAAATAACGGCCAGGTCAAGAGTACTCTAAACCGACGAACTTGTATGAAAGATTTAATGAGATTGAAAGAAGCGAAGGAGATGTGCAAGGATCGTGGCAAGTGGAAGGATGTTGTCTCTGCCTACACCGAAGGGAATGAGGCGTGATGCTATGTATGTATGTATGCTGTATTATAGATACAATCCAATTATTTGGCAAATAAATGTCATGATTGCTAGTAGTTTTATGATCACCTCAGTAGACCCATAGTTAAACAGCAAACGTTTGTTTGTCAATAAAATCTGTTCCAAGAGCCATTAAAATTGAAGCCAATGTTTTGGCGCTCGTACCGGGAAGACCTGTCACGCGCGTACATTGCTTGTGGAAACGTAAATAGCAAAAAAAACTCTTTAATGAAACAAGTCGCATTTATAAATTCTTATTTGAGGGTTTATTAAATTCCTAATATTAGTTCCCACTCTCCTTCTCTATCTCTTTTTGTACTCTGTGTATATGAAATCGTCACTCGTTTATAAGTAACTTCTCATTTGCTCATTTGAGATTATACATTATATTTTAAACGTGTATTAATACAATTTCAATTTCAAATAGGAATATATTAGTTTTGCTTCAACTTTTTTGAATTTAAGAAGTTGTGGTAGACGGCGTAGTATTTGACTGAAATTTCTTCGTATTACTTGCTTTTTGTGCTAGAAGGTATTAAGTTGATCAATCTTCAGTCCCATAATATTAATTTATTTGAGAAGGCAGTAAGGATTTGTTTGCTGCTATTTATATTTAATCTAAACTCAAAAGTGTTGATGAATAAGTTAAATTAGAGATGTCGTAATCGTGACGTAGATGGTTCTGCTTGTTCTTCACTTATGCAATATCATGGCCGATATCAACGTTAAATTTCATGCTTGCAATTTGCTTCCCCGTCTTATACATCCTAAATAAAAAAAGTATTTAAGTGAAATATATATAGGGTGATAATAGTAACACCTCATTCCACTCAGTTTTTGTAATTGATATCATGTGACGTTAATGCAATGTAAGTAAGAATAAAATTTTAATTTTTAATATTAATACACTTATAAATTACCATATTGACTATTTGAACAGGTACATACCACGATGGCGTTTTTTAAATTTGTAAAAATGGGTCCCGTGAAAAATAAAAGGATCAGACGTAGGGTAGACAGATTCTGCCCTTGACAGCTTGACAACCGCCTACAGTACAGTAACGTCGTGACCACGATCCATGCAACTGGGTCGAAATATCGACAAAATTAAAATACGCCATCGTGGTATGTACCCGTTCAAATAGTCAATATGTCTATAAACCACGAAAATTTAAGTTAAAACTTATGAATTACCATCATATCAGTGATGTATAGCTACGCAATTGATCAGGGTAAGACGATACCATGTAGACCTTAATAGGATAATAATTTACCTCTAACAAGGCAAGCGTCTTTTTATCTTGCATTAACAGCGTCTGATAATATCACAGTCAAGGGTTAACTGGTATAAAATTAAAATAAAAAGGCATTACAAAAAAGCATTCATTATAAATTTTGTAAATGTTTTTTTTTTGTATATTTAGACAAAATGAAAGATTCAAAACACATACAAAGCATTTCGAAAAAGAAAGTCTGTTTAGTTAACTGTGTATCTACATAAAACAGCTTGTACAGCTGTTGCAGTGTTGAACAAAAAAACAAGGTTAGGTCTTTTGCTGAATCCAGTGCAATTTTATTGTTCTTTATCACGCGATGTTACGTGGACTGTATAGCCTCATGGCCGTAGTAGTGCGATCCATCGTCTTAAAATATAACAAGGGAATTCAAAACCCTAATAGACTTTTGATAAATTATAGTAAAGTAGATTCAGCATTACTTTTATTATTATCAATTTTGCGTCACAGTTAATATAGTGCATGTAAATTAACCGCGCAACGCTTAAATTATAGACAACCTAAAATTTGAGCCTAAAAATAATTGAGGCTAATTAGAAATCATCCAGTCCATGGGGACTCAAAAGTGACCTCTGGAATTAATATTTATTTATTATATTTTCTTCTATATATTTGAGCTTTGATAAAATTCTACTCAACCCTCTTTCCCCCAAACGATTCACGTAATTAAAGGATGCTCTTAATATGTTTAAGACATAAATATACCGCAATGCCATTAAGTTGGTCTATGAAAATCGTTTGTTTCGACGATAGATCTGAACACAAGTGCAGCAAAGTACCCGGACGTGGGCATTCTCAAAGCGGCTTTCTGACACTCCTCGCTACATGTTTACTCACTCGCGTACAGTGAACTCTATCTGAGATAAAATGTCGACGATACGAGGAAACGGGACAGCGGACGTCGGTTCTTAGGTGTGTCGTTCTAATGGAGTCGTAAAGCGTAGTATTTAGAATTTTTCAGTTTCCCGTTCATGCGTCAGTAATTTCTATACTCCTCTTACTTAGCAACGAAAAGTATTTTAAGGGTCTTTATGGCGTTAAGATGCGACTACTTGCTTCTTAAGCAGAGGTCCCGGAGTCTTGTATAGGTAAGAGATCACCACTTTTCAGATCATTACGCTGCCATCCTAGACTTAGTTAAATGCTCACCTGTCAACAATAGAAAATATTGATGGCACGATTACCTATATAATTTTAAATTCGACACCAAACAACTCGAGTGCTCCATATAAATCCGTATTAAATGACAATACTTATCCTTACATGAAATATCCCTGTTTTTCTATTAAAAAGTAAAGAACAGTAAAACTATCAGATGAACATAAAAATGGCGCATTGCCAATTTTTTGGACTTATTGAAAGCAGTGTCAGTAATGAATTCAACATGAGCAACTATACTGTTGATAAAATAAAGGCTCAAACAATAACAGATTAGGCAAAAAAACGAAAATCGTCTATGTCGCTATAAAATGAAACACGCATAACAAGAAACATTGAACTATAACGTGAACCAAATATGGGAAACCTGAAGATATTCAAATTTGAAACAAATCACATAAAACAACATTTTTTATTCAGGTAACATCGACCAAGTTTTCTTTTAATTGGTACATATTAATATATCTAAACTTCTTTAATAGTTTTTTTTAATCACTTACTAATGTAAGTAATTTAATTTGTGCACGTCATGTTTTTCTATACTTTGGTAATAAGTGCGAGAATAATAAATACACATGTAATCCACCGAAATTTAATGACGTATTTAACGTAATCATTGGTTTTGGGGAAAAGTTGCGTGTTTGCTTCCACTTACAATTTTTTTTTATGTTAAATTACAGGAATTCCATGAATTGAGGTGGTATGGCTGTAGGTTTGTATAGTACCTATACCTTTTTATTATATTTGTATACATATATAGTTATTAGATTTCTTACTACGCCAATTTTATTATACAAAGGTAAGGCATACTTAACCGTCCGCCCAATTTTCGTGCCCAAAACGTGGTACAAAATGTTTGCTGCAAGTAATAATACACATATTATAGAATTTAACAATATAGAAGCATTTATTTATTAAAACATTTATGAATTGTGTTAGGATAGGACCTTTGTCTGACTATAAACGAACTTGGTCGATGCGAGACAGCTCCTACGGGATTTGAAGCAGACAACAATGTAGATGACTCTTTACAGATACTAAGTAACAAACATTTATTTAATTTCTTATTCTGCTGTTATTATTAAAAGGGTCCGATTACAACCTTTTGAGAACTGCGAATTATGTGTTTAAATCTTTACTATTTTGATTCCAGAATATATTAAATGAATGTAAAATTTAACAACACATCGAATGACTTAGCGAAAAAATAGAGAAATTAAACAAATAACTTGGAAACCTCAGCCTCATTAACTGCAGGACGATTTCTATTTTTTTTAATAGTCTATATAGGCCAAATAGACTTTAAAAATATGGAACAGCTAGAAAACAAGTATGAATAGATAGCGAAAAATCACAGACATTAATTCTTTCGTATATAAAATATCTTGCAACACTAATTTTATACAAAATAAAACGTCACTGCTAAAATATAAGCAGGTAAATTTCGTTGTATGTTAAAAAATGATAAAGAACAAGTAAACTTTAAGCCACAAAATCCGTTATAAGAGCAAATGCTACTCTAAAAAGAACTTTTGTTAATTATAATGATGATTTATAAAACCTAGTATAGCTATGAATTTTTCGTAAATCCATTTCATCAAACGCAAAGTAAAATTATTTTTGTTAAATAGAGAATTTCTTAGTTTCTCACGTGTGATTTAGTTATTTTTTATTAATCATGTAAAACTTGAGTATATCTAATGTATAAAATTCTCGTGTCAGTGTTAGAAGTGGAACTTAGCGTGCTCATCGGCTGGGCTGGAGAATCGAACATCTATTTTTGATCCCCTAAATGTTAAAGGCGACCCACCTCTAAATTTTTAACTTTTGGAAAAATTTTTTGGTTATTTTTTTATGGTGTGGAATGAAAATAATACATACAACCCTAAATTTTCACCTATCTATCACCAACCCATATTTTTAGTAGCCATCAGTTGGTAAGTAATATACAATTTATTTATTTATACACCAAAATATAAGTCACAGTAATAAGATATCAAAGCTAGTATACACAGGATACCTTATCCCAAAATCAGCATAAGTTTAAGAGCATTGTTTATAACGTTGGCTTCCTGTTAAATAAATGAATCATTATTTTTCACGGTTAGACCCTAAAAGGTTACCAATTTAATTTCTGGTAGTAATACTAAAAGCGTCTCAGATTCCACAGCAGACGTGCGGCGTCCATACGACGTGGGTGGTGCCGACCGTCGAATATAAACGTCCTGTTAATATTGCCCGACTACTTGCATTTGGATACTATGACTTCATCGTTAGTCTATTTAGTCGCACTCCTTTAGGAAGTTATGGTGATCTTAGTTACAACTCACTATTCATAGTCTAAGCATATTTGTATTATTGTTTCAACTAACATATTATGATTTTATATACAATACATCTGCGTATTGGAAATAGGGCGGCGGCAGGTTAATCGAAACTTGTCAGACTTTGAATAAATACACGTGAAAATGTATGTTTTCTGAACAACACTTCATTAAGAAGAAATCTAAATATAATTTTTGAAATATAACTTCGTACAGTTTTATTAAAGGCGTATCAGTCGAATAAAATCCATTTTGCATTTCCTAAATTATACGATTTTTCAAATACAAATAAATATTTGAAGCGATGCTCTATTAAAACCAGACTGAAATCAGTAGTTAGAAATGATTATTTTCAGTATATTATATTTTTGAAGATTGATTTTTTAAGAAAATCGTATCTGATAATGGTAAGTAAACGCGTAAAATTCTACTTTAAAATTTCAAAATTACATGTAAAAATGTTTACTCAATAAAATCTAGATGCTTACGATGGCTGTCTATTTTTTACAAGGACAAAGATACTAAAGCTGTCATTTAATATGTGTCCTTTGTATTGCCATAAATAATATTTACATAAAATGTATCTTATTTAAGTGATTACAAAAGCTTTGGACAATTTCAGTGTCTAGATACAAAAGATAAACACATAACAATCTGAAAAGTGTATTCAATTTTATATAAGGCACCTACAAATTGATTTTTTGTTGTCCATTGTTTTAAAACAAACCCATGTCGTCTGTGGATGATGTCACCTTTTGAATTGAACCGAGTTGCTTCATTTTCAAACTACCAGTGCAATATTATTTGTATTCGTTACAGATGATTTTATGTTTACTAAACAAAATTTGTGGAGCGGACTGATTGGACATTTATTATATTTCAATCACAATTATATATATTTTTTGGACGATGACTTCTATGACCACTAAATACTATGATGATTTGCAAGGACGCTATAGTTATTATCTAATTACGTACGAGGATTTTAAAATCTATACTCCATTTTATTTTTATAAATAGGTTATTCGATAGTAGGAAAATAGGTCATATGTAATTTAGCTATGATGATTTAGCTATGATGATTTGTGGGATTCCCATTTTTATTAGTTAATCAATGAATGTGTAAATAGAAATAATAAATGAAATGGAAGTCAAGAAAACAATAACTAATGCTCTAGATTCATGTTTATTGACGTAAACGACTTCGGTAATTTATCGCAAATAAACAACCACTGTAGAAAATTATTAATAGAAGCCTAATTTCGCTTATGGGAAATACCAGTAGAAAATCTAATTTGCAAAAAAAATACTTCCAATGCGATAATGGACAAGAAATTATCTATATTGATTACTCTTATTAAATTAGTTATTTTAAATACATAAAATTATTGCTCGTTCTAGTTATTTCCGAAATTAATCTTCTATAAAACATATCCATCATAGATATAAAAACAGCACATGGCGATTATCACGGTACAAAAGAATAAAGTGTATTCTTACGCCATCTAACACGAACTTATTGAACTCATTACATAGAAATAGAACCTTCAAACATTTTACACATTTTCAATAGATGGCGCTGTACAATTCTTTGCAAAATAAATTTAATTAAGGAATTGATAAATAAAACTGTATGAACATCGAGTATCATCCACCAACATACAAAAATATATTTGAACCTGAATGGATGAATATATAAATATACATAGAAACTAACAACAGAAAATGTAAAGGAAGGAAAAATTACTTCATGATAATTCTGGATAAGATGAATAAATCGAGCGCAGGCGTCTACTTTCTGTTCAGTGACGATAAACAATTTTAGTATACAATCGGTACCTAGTTAGGTCAAGAGCAGCTGGCATTCCAGCCGGCACGAACCACCAGGGCTGCAGCGGTGTGCACATCCGCTGCGGCGGTGCACTTCACGCAACCATGCACAGTGGTACAAAGTCTCTTCAGTCCAAGTTCAAGACACTCTCACAATCACTATTTGCACTCGAAAAGCGGCAATGTCAACGCAGTGTCATGGTTAAGAGGCGCCTAATCGACCTGCTTACAGATAACCTTTACGCAAAACTGTTTCGCGATATATTGTATAACTTCCAATAACAAAATTATTCGATCAAACAGTCGCAATACAAGAAAGAGAATTAATAATAAAAATAATAAAGCAGCCGGATCAGGAGCGTGCGGATTTTTCAACTAAGTTAAAAGGGGAGTTCATAATTAGAGGGAGCGACAGAATGAATGAAAAGAATTAGGGTTGTTATAGCAGCCAAAGGTCGATAAACTTTTCAACGGAGGGCCGAAAAAATCGAGTCGATAGTCGCAGTTTGGTGGGTTGAAAGGGAGAGAAGTGTAAGGGTAGGTTCGCGAGTAACAAATAGCGCGTGACGGTGCGAAGCGCTCGATCCGTGCGTCGCTCCGATTTCAACTGACGTCGTTGGTCGGGAGCGTTTCGCGGTCCAGTAGCGCGCGCGTGGTGCTTCTACCCTCCCCCGCGCGTTTATCCATCTGTCGCTCTTTGATAACGTGTCCTAAAGCTTTAAGAACCATAGAGATACAATACTATCTTTGATGCCGTAGCAGTTTTTACTTAAAAATAAATGAATAAAAAGCCTTTTCCAGTGAAACTTCTTAAGGCGCATGACGGAAAATTTTCACGGATGAAACGCATGATTAGGTAGTTTTTATATTTACAATTAACATGTGGCAGTTTAATTTGCCACTCGTCATTCAATAATTCAATATATTATTTATCATAAAATATTTAAAAAATCATAAATTCTCTTTTCTAAATTTTAAATTAAAAACAAAATTTAATTAATAATTTTTAATATTGATAAAAAAACACGTGGGATTTATTTATAATTTCCTCATTTGAGATTTAAGTCCTCTCTCTAAGTTTCAGAAATCTAAAGTTTTAGGTTTGTATAAATTGGTAAGTAAAATTTTTTAATTAGTTTGCACAAAGAAACTTCACTTCTGACATGTGTACTTTGTACGCACGCACTTTTAATTTTTTGTTTCTTGCATTACAGTATTACAAAATTGAAAATATTACCTAATGTTAATTCTAAAATAAAAGCTTAAATTCTTTTTTTTATACAAGTTTCCCATTTTTATGAGTTTAATTACACCCATTTGTAATCTCTCCTGGGCTATATACATCCAGTTTCATCTAGCAAGTTTAATTTTGTCCTGTTATCTTGTAAGAGACCTCCCAACCCCTCTTTTGCCTTTTAGTCTTTTTATAACGTTATCATAAGAGTATAAAAACACTAACAACTTTACATCATCGTTTCGTGTACATTTACTTTAGAGACACTCTCAGGACTTGAAATCAGTTTTTCGTGGTCTATTACCTTACAGGCTGACTAGCAATCAATAAGGTGTATTATAATATTGTCTTAAAGTGTAAATGAAAGTTTAAATTGCTCCAGGCTCAGAGTTGGCTTCAAATATTCGAATTCAACTAAGACAACTCAGTAATTGCAACTCCTAGCACGTACATACGGTATTGCCCATAAACCATTCCGATATCGGACGTCGCGTAACTGAATCGTACTATCCATAGAAATTGAGAGATTCAGAAAATTGACATGTGGAAAATAATTTAGTATTAGTTAGGTTTTTATGTGTATTACAAATTCAATATTTATTTACAAGTTACAAAATATCAGGTAAATATAAGGTCCGTATATAGATCATAAAATTTTGATCAGTTATCCTTGTTAAACTATACAAGTTGGAATTTTGAATTAACTCTATTTTTTGCAATAAGCGCTGTCTGCTGTAGAATGCTTTTTAGTAATGTAAAATGTAACCGACTAAACAGTACTTCCGGCATAAAACTTTTAATTGACGTATTTTTTTAACACATATAAAATATCAAAACTTTTTGCTTAATTGGTGTATAAAATCAATTTTGAGCTCATTTGATAAAAGACGCCGCTAGAAACTCTGTCCTTTCCGGGAATAATTTTGGAATATGTAAAAATAGTCAACTCGCAACAAAAAGGTGGCTTTTCTGCCAAACCCCTTAGTCGTAGAGAGAATGAATGAAAGGAGACTGACAAAAAGGATTTATGACTCAAAAGTGAATGCGAAAGTTGGAAGGGGAAGACCAAGGCGAACGTTCCTGGACCAAATCCAGGACATTTTAAGTAACGGCCAGGTCAAGAATACTCTAAACCGACGAACTTGTATGAAAGGTTTAATGAGAATGAAAGAAGCAAAGGAGATATGCAAGGATCGTGGCAAGTGGAAGGACGTGGTCTCTGCCTTCCCCTATGAGAATGAGGCGTGATGCTTTGTATGAATGAAAGAAAAGGCCAAACAGGCCAGCAGTGGGTTGTCACTAGGCCAACTTCACCATTTATCGTAAGAAACAATATTCTTTTCGAACTAGTGATTAAGAAATGAAACATAAACCTTTACGATACGAATGTCACCTTGGGCGTGGCGGTTGTAATTGAATAAAAAAATATTTATAAATTAAACATTAACTCATATTTCAAAGGTATTATCTCTTTTAGTCATGCCATCAGATCGAAGGTCAAACGTAAAACTTGCTCTTGTAAGACAACAGTAATGCTGTCTCTAAAAACTACATCATTGCTCCCAATATTTAGCTTGACATTGATTGAGAAAAAAGTGCCGACCTCTAGATGAATGCGGAGAAAAGGTTTTGATAATAAATAATCCGATTATCATCGGCCCATTGAAATTGAACTACTGCTATTATTTTTTCATGGCTTTATTTGATCTATTATGCTAATGTCGAGTTTTTATTGTTTACGTTGTAGATAAAGTTGTTATCTGTGTCAATTACTATTATAAGTAGGTAACGGTTCAGGTCAAGGAGAAGATGAAAAAGTAGTCGTTTAACAAGGTAAAATGTTTGGCTGAAACACTAGTTACACACAAAAATAGCTAATAAATAACTTAATATCTCGGTTCATCGATTTGAGTGATATCAGAAATTCGCATAAGTGGTGATGATAGCTAAACTTAACATTTGTTTATAATCTTTTTAGAAGCACTATATTTTTGTTTCTTTTATATACTTACTTAGTTTTACAATATTTACAACTCATAATAAGATAGTTCAGGTTCAATAGTTTTTTCTTAAATTGCAGTTGATGGTACTTGATGAAATCAGTATTTTCAAATATTAGGTCATTAATTGAATTTATTTTGCGAAAAACTACACAGAATTTTTTAAATGTCACGGAAAAGGTTCATTTTTTTCTATACTACTTGTTTTACTGTAAAGGGATCTGCTTCTCTGATCTTTTTAAAATTTTAAAACTAAGAAAGGTATAAAGGCTTAAATATATTTAGTATACCCATATTTTTTTAGAAATGTAAATATAGTAGGAAATTTAATATCTATCATAACTGTATCCTTCTGTCTGAGAAGTTAAACTTGATCTTTATTCTATCAAGTTTGTTTGCATGGTTTAGAAGTTATTAATATGAGTTTACTGGACGGAGCTCTTAGTTGTGAGTTTCTGAGCGACGGGTTTAGTTTTCAATCTAAAAGTTTGAACTATGGAGCGGCATCGATCTTATTTGATTTTAATTGCACAGCTAATTTAATTTCAGTTATATTGTGTACAAAAGGGCTTGGAGAAATTTATTTCATAGATCAAAGAACAGTTTAACCAGCATTGGAATCTAATCAAAATAATATCACTGAAACTTTTTAATAGACTTCTAACTTCTTTTTATACTTTGTTAGTTCTTTATTAACAAAATTTATGTCATCACTCTTTTTAATAATTTATCATTGCACTTTCGTTGAAGGTAAATGTCGTGAGGAAATCTGAACATTCGTGGAGAAATATCAGGCTATATGAAACCTGCCAACATCCAGTTGAACAGTATGGGTGGCTTAAACTCTAATAATACTCTTTTCTATAAGTTACTATTTACCTTACATTTGCTTTTCATTGTAATCTACACTAGTAAATTATGGGCTACATAACGTTAATTTTTAGTTGTATAGCAGTCTGCTCTAGGCAGGGTTATCGTGATTCCTTAAAATTTGACAGGAGTTGATATAAAAAAACAAATAATGCACTAATTATGTATATAATAAATACATGCGATGCGATAATTATAACAAAGATTTTAGGACAAGTTAGGTTTAATACAGATAAACTTAGTATGTATATTTAAAATTAATATTAGAAAAAGTGGCAGGGTTGTCGTGTTTACCTAGTATTGAACAAATTTGCATATATTCTGATTTCTTTATCTGAAACAGTTATAGGGTATTCATAATTTCTAAACAATGTCTACAAAATAACGATTTATAAAAAATGTATGTTTTAATAATAAGCGTTTTGGTCTAATTGACTTAAATTTTAGTTTCAGTGAATGTAAGATACATGTTTATTTAGAAAAAAAAAGTTTAGTAGTTAAAATTTGTGTGACAGTGGTAAATTATATTTCCAGTATAACAAAAAAAAAAACACATTCAGTATATCGCTTTGTTGGATTGCATTACGTAACGCAACTGAGGTCAGAGGTAATACTTATACAGGACAACCTAATAGATACAAGCACAAGGTGAAATGCGGTCCAAGTGAATGGCGAAGGGAGGGATGTAGCTACTAATGAAACCTTGAATTTATAGTGTTGGCCATTTAAATTTTTTATATATAAAAACACGAATATTTTGTACTGTCGCTGCGCCTTTCCTGGTAATTTTGATTATTTATTATAAGTGTGTGGATGGCATTGAAAATACCTGAAAGCGAATGAGATTATCACTTGATTCCACAATATCTGTTATACATAATTGCATAACATGTCTGCATATTCCAGTATTTTTGTGTATATATAATTTTATAACGAAAAACATTATTATACAAAGTTTTGAGTAAATGGGTAAAATATTGATAATAATATTATTATTAACTTCGAATACATATTAATAAAAAAAAATATGAGACTTTAAACCAAAGTAAGCTGGTAATGCAATAATAACGCGCATTTTGTTTAAGTAATTTACGACAAACAGTATGATATAAATTAAATACGAAACCTTTAGTTAGTTATCCGGTAGAGTGAAATTAGTAAATTTATTTTCTAATGTGTGAGTCGGGATTGGTGAGAGGCTTCGGCCATGGCAAGTTATCACCCTACCTACAAAAACGTATCGGCAAACAAAGTAATTTGTGTACGGTTACGATGCTGTGTCGAAACCATATGAGGTATATAACCTCTTACAAGATTAGAGCGCTTCCATCTTAGATTGTATCGTCACTTACCATCAGGTTTGATCACAGTGTAGCGCTAAACTGTCAGTAATAATAAAAAGGTATACAAACTCTACTTATTTTAAACTTTTAATAACAAATTACATAGGTTATAGAATTTATTTGTCGAAGCGTCAACTTTGATAACTCTGTTGAAAAAATAAAAAATTCTGGGGGATGCTGACGGTACATATTTATAATTATGGATTACACAAAGTTTACTATAAGAACACATATACTTTAATCAAGATAAACGTTACATTTTATTTGAGCAGAAACCATATGAATAAGTCTCACACATGATATAAAATATTTACGTTTTATAATGTTATATTTTTGAATATAAGTATTTAGATATAAATTAGTCTGTCAATCCATGGCTAATCTTTTTTAATTTGCAACGATTTAAAATGTCTTTGATGATAATCGTCTTACAAAGTCAAAGCGGAAGATCATTATTAAAATTATAACAATTATACATCATTAACTGAAATTAAGGAAAATTAAGTTAATTGAGATTTTTTACAACACCGATGACTATATTTGCAACGAAGCTGTAACTTTACTGGGTATATTTCAACCTCGACTGCCGTAAGCCTTGGAGAATACTTACTAGCTGAACATCGCGAGGACATTGCGAAAGTTGACAACACCGTACGTGTTCTGTTTACAGAAAATTGTCATTCTGGTTACTTTGTTGCTTCGCATTTAGTTGCCTTTATGCGTTAAATTTGTTAGGCGGATTAAACTAATCAGTGGGAATTTAAATAATTTTAGTTTGGAATGGTTTCATAATTTATACGAAGGGTCTGCTAGTTTTTTGCGCGTGATTAGAAAAACTAAGATAATTAAATGCAAAGAGATTGTTATTTTCCTTGTAAATATTTTAGTATGTTAAAGTTCGTTCTTGTTGTATATATTATACATTTGTTAACTACCTTTTACTTATTCTGTATTGGTTTATTTTTTTCTGTGGATTAAATATGTAATAATTCCTCCGAAAGCATAAACTTCCACATTCTTTTGAAACTGTCTACATCTCCTAGATATTTAAAACTAGTCAAATTTATAAAGAAAATAATCGTGATGCGTCACGAGTTCGAGACCTTGACATGCACCACTAAATTCTCTTCGTAAACGTATGTATCATTAAACTTACCCTGAATGTTTAATGGATTTATATAGATAACTGAGGAAGTTGGAAGATAAAGATTTAAAAATATAAAGTAACTATTACGGTTGTACGAAAGGGTTGGCATGTGTTAGTCTGTTATGTCTGTATCTATCTCTCTACTTCTGCATAAAATGTATAATTCATTGACGATATTATAGTAATGGTATCAATTAATATCTCGATTTTTTATAAAATCTAATGCTTATAATTTATTAATAAAATTGGTATTCAGTAAATGCGCATTAACTGAATCAAAATCAAATGGATTACTAATATTGACGTAGAGAGATTGCTATCCGACTATTGCAATTAGAGGTGAACCGGTGACATATACATACTGCTCAGATATAATCAGATATTGTTGATTGACGTGTTGATAATTAAAATATTTCCGTTTAGTCTTAATTAGGCTATTTTTGAGAAATTAATACTTTTACCATCGATTTTATTTTTATAGATAGGCTTTTTATTACCAACAAAACAAAAAGATAAATGAAAAGAAATACAAAATAAATAACATTTGAAATATTAAATTTATTTAGCGTAAAATTGTAAAGCGGCTTCTATTAAAAGCTCATGTAAAAGAGGTTCAAATGTCTCTTTTTTGATTCGTGCTTTTTGATGATATAAAATTATGCAATAGAACATCGTTAATTTCGACGATAAAGATTAAGTATAAAGCTGGAAAAATACCATTTAAGGGTATATCTGATAAAACGCGTTCATAGTGCAGAATTTTCATCGAGAAAGAGGTTCAATAAGTTAACATAAAGCATTCAAAGATTTAAATAATCTAAGCCACCGGATATAACGTATATTTTATTATTTTTCGACCTTTATTATTAAAAAATGGTAACATCCGTTATTAAAATATCCGAGGTCTCTAAATATGAGGTCTTATCCTCATGCATATACAATATTAGTAAATGAATTACGATATGAAAATATTTTTATACAATGTTTTAAAAATTGACTATTTCTTTCTAATTTCAATACTCTGAAGATATATGCGAGTAATAAAGCTGTCTGCTAACCCGCGTGGTGATCTGAAAGAAGAGAATCTTCTTCAAAGACATTCTTTCCTATGAGCCTGTATACTGGGACGTTACGAGATTGCTACTTACCTTATATAAACACAACTAGCAATACCCCGCGGATTCACAGAGATTTATTTTTAATAGGATAATGATTAATACAGAGGAATATAACATGGTTTGATTAATTTCGGCACTTTTATTAACATATAAAATGTAAAAAAGTGGTTATAGGGGCATAACTAGAGTAGTTAAACATATTGTAGAAAATTTTATTGTTCTATCATCAATAGATTTCCTAGTGTACGCGATGGCAGATTATTTGTGACCAATTTTTTTACAACTTTGGTTACATTAATTGTACATTTACATTTGCTTAGGGATCTCTATTTTTCTAGAATGTAATATTGCCTAAATAAAGCCTAAACACAGTGAAAATGCAGCTTTATAAATGGTGTATTTTTTTTAAAAATAGGTCCACTAGTTTATGTCTGAAAACGTTATAAACATACATACAAAAACACAAATATTTCCACTTACAATATTAGTTTAGCTAATAAAGATTTTATAATTTTTCAAATACTAAGTTTCACTAAGTGTATGTGGAGATTCAATGCATTTAATGCGTGTATTGAAAAATTCTAGTGTGGATTCACTAAATGTTTCAAATAATGTGTGTAATTTTTACGTTACTTCCATAGGATTATAAATGGCTATTTTTTTGTCAACAGTTGGCAGTATAAAGATACGGCCCACTCGATGAGCATAAATACAGAACGGTGTCTATACTTAGTAAGCAAATGAACGCGTTCGGCAAGGTTGCGGTATGTGGCGTAAGAGAATACAATGGTACATGTAAACGAAAAATCGCCGCGGACTGAGTAAATGGGACGCAGATTTACATAAAACGTCTTTATACGAAACTTGCTCATCCTTGTTGTCAGCCTTCACTTTTGAGAAGACGGGAGATTGTTCTAACGCAAGGTCAATGGGCGGGAGCTTTTTTTTCTTTCATTTCTGCATATATATTTAAGGTAAAACGTTTGAATGTTGTAAAAGTATATAATCTTAAAGAATATGATTCTTATTAATATTACTACATTTATTTATAATTATAAATAATAAAAAAAAACAAAATTTTATGAAGTAATGATCTTTAATGCGGATTTCAACGCTATATTTAAACATTAAATTACAATAAAGCGCATTTCAATCTTAGAAACTCGTACGTAAATGTTTCATATTTGTCTGTAATAGGCAAATCCTTCCATTCTGAGAAAACGGGAAAGGTTATAAGTTAATGAGTGAAGAAATAAATATGTATAAAAAATATTTACTTGTATAATTATTAACAAATCATTTGACTTTAAATATAGATCTGAAAGTCAAAATTACTGCCGCACTTATAACATAAGCATGGATTGAAAATAGAATTAATGAATTTTCTAATCCAAATTACTCATACATTGAATAAAAATTATGTTCGTTTCAATTACTTATTCTATTGTTTAATATTGTATATTTAATGTTTGTTACTTATCTTTATAACTACGAAATAAAAGCTCTAAAAATACATCATTCTAGAGTATTAAATCTTATTATTTTTTTTGAGAGAGATTTAAGATTAGACAAAAATGAAATTAATGAAATCATTGATGTGACTACTACGAGTATGTGTTCTATGTAACCGCAAATCGTGAGCAATAGTTTCTAACTAGTGGAACACTCGCAGTTGTATGAAAGTTTGTAGTAGCCATGTATCCATATATAGCTACATCCTGATCTTTGCGAAGTGCTTGACGTCTACTAGAATTTACACGTCCTTTGTTAATTCAAAATGAAAAAAGAAAGAATTTTCCCTGATAGCTCCAGTGATATGATTTCAGATAACGTTAAAATTTTCTTATTACTAAGACTCAAACAATAATGACTATGTGAACCTGTCGAGATATGAATTACTATTGAATTGTGGAATGTGGAATGGAATTGAATACTACATGTAAAAGTTATTGATTTAAAAAAATAAGCTAAATAGAGCGCTATAAATTCGTAACGGAAAAGTATTTAGCATTAGCTTATAGCCGTAGTCCTAGAGGATTTTGAAAAATTCGTTAGATTGAGAAATACGTAATATCCGATAGATACATTGTAAATGCATAGAGTTGACTGTAGTCTATTCCACATTATCTACATTGTGAGTGCTCTAGATACTTAAAATCGATGACGTCAATTGCATTTATAAATACGAGTAAGCAATTATGCGTACCACAGAAACCTTCATATCACAAGAAAGTAGGTGAAAATGTTAATGTTTAAATGCAGTTCAAAGTAGTTTTCACCGACAGTAAACAGTAGACTATTTTACACACACACACACACACACACACACACACACACACACACACACACACATATGCTTAATAAACATATATATGCTTAAGTAAATAATACTTCTTTGGATGATAAAGATATACCATTTCAAGTGAACCTCCTAAAATAACATAGGATTGTCAATTTTGTTTCGCTTAAGTTATTTTAAATACAAATTTTATAAGCAATTTTGTAAAGTAATTTAGTTTCAGCAATTTATTGGACTTTATAATATTAATCCTTCTCATGCATTGACAGATAGCCGAGATTACTATGACCCAGGTGGCCGGTGGTCGTTTATACTGAGCTTAGCTGCTAAAACTGTAAATATTTATGGTTTTGTCTAAAACAAAGGTGATAATTTATAATTCACTAAAACTTATGTTTTCGGCGTATTTTTACGTTAGGTCATAGTAGTCATAATTCCTTACATTGTAATAGTATTTGATGATTGCAATTATATGCATCCTTCATCGTTACTTTATATAACATGGAAATACTACAACTCTTAAATTCCGTTCTATACTTATGGAATTCACAAATGCCACTGAATTGTATGGGGTTTAAATGTTTGTGAAAATAGACTTATTGCCGTAAAGTCTTTATAAAGTTTAGAGTAGTGACACTTGGAATTTACTGTCTCCAACTCTGTTTAGGAATTAAAATGTTATGCTGGTATGTATAAAGAAATTTGCAAACACGAACTCTGAAAACATTGTATTTGAATGACTTAGGTTTTTGTTTATTTGAATAATGATCGATCACATATTTTAGCTCTTCATACTAGTAAGGAGAAAATAATATATATTATATTCCCGAGTTTATGGTTATAACATCCGGTAACAAAATCTATTATTTATTTTCGTCAGCTAATACGTTACCACAACTTATTTAGCTAAACCTCGATTAATCATCGTCAAATCCACAGCATGATTAAGTCTATTGTGTACATTGAGTGGTGTTGCAGAATCATGAAGGATACCAACAACAGATAATTATTTATTGTGACAAATTATAATCAAGACTTTACACCACCATTGAGACTTTGGATGTGATTTAAGGTAGAGTCATCTTACGGATGTTATACACGAATAAATTATCGTAACTATTATATTGGGTTGTCCAAGATGAAAGCAAAATATAACTTTGCAGAATTGGCAATAATATAAATTATAAAGAGCTTTAATCAGCCAGGCAAAAATTAAGGGAAGCATTTGAATTACATGATCTGCTTTAGACGAGTCATCGCACTATCTTCTTGTGTTAAGTACACAAATTACATTTGGACAAATGAAGTTACGGCAACACGAATTATAATTATGCCATTGGTTGATTTAAATGTTTATTTAATTTATCAAACGTCTCGCCAATCGTTTTCGCTATTTTGACCTCCTTTTTTTTTGTCAGGTTCACGTTTAATTGTAATCTCATCTGATGGAAAGGGATATTACAGTTTAAGATGGAAACGCGCTAACCTGATATATGATAATTTACCATACATGGTTTCCACACAGCATCGCATCGGGACGCAAACATTTTTGCTAGTGCGGTAGAGTTACAACGATGTATTCAAATGGAAGCCCACCAAGCAGCATACTCGTGTTCAAATTACACGATTTTTATACGGATGCCAAAATCACTATTGTTTATTTATCTTACCATATTAGACAGTGTAATAGATACGCGAAGCCTTAATTTATCATCGTCAAAACAGCAGCAAGCATAGTGCCAACGATTATAGAATCGTGTTGCGGAATCTTATTAAGCGGGCCCACAACGCCCGATTGTTTACCAGTCATTGTAACAATTTACAATTGATCATTAATTGTCCGCCCTGTCGGCAGCGAGATTAATAAATTAGTATTACGACCATGTAAAGTGATTTGCTATTACTGAACACCATAAATATTTGAGCCTTTGTTAGCTGAAAGTTGTATAGTAATTACTACCTACTTGCGACTTCATCTAAGATCTCGTTGTGAAATTGTCATATTAGAAATTGTTATTATTTTGTTTCACTTTACACACGTAAAATTGAAATAATTATCTATGATTGTATTAGTTATATCTATAACAATATAACTATAAACTTCATCAAATTCTTACTTCAAATACTTGTTATACTAGATGTTAATCTAGGATAGCTAATTTAGTTTATTACTGTTAAATAGAGTTCGCTAAGCGTTACAATTTTTTTGTTAGAGAATAATGTTGGAAAAAAGGCATAGGATTAAGGCAATTTTTATGATTGTATTTTTAAATTAGCCTACGATAATTTTTTGTTTTTTTTTTCCTGCTTTGAAGAATATTTCAAGGTACTAATTAATCTAAATTGTAAATAAAAATATTAAGAACATCTATTGATGAGCTAAGTCATAGTTGACATTATCTTGCCACAAAAAAAACTACTGCTTTGATATCCACTATAAATTATAATTTAACAGTAACATCGGACTATTCCTTTAAGTTTTAAATTTAATTTCAATATGAGTGCAATAATTATTAACGAAATAAGATTTTGCATGGAAAATCTATAAAGTTTTATCATTGGAATTGGTTAAGCTGGTTAAATATGATAAAGGAAAGTGCAATAAAGTTAATTCATAACGGAATATATTTCCGCTATGAATTAACTTATTGTACATTTTCCATTATAAAATTAAATGTTCTCAATGTACAAATAAAGCTAATTTGACTTTCTATACAAATTTCGAAACTTGCTGAACGAATAATAATATAAATAAAAACATGTTTACTTGAGTTTCTGTCCTATCTGTTGATGGTAATATACTTATTTTATTTCTACAAGAACTTCAGGAAATTATTAAGAGAAATTATTAATATTGTCATAGTAAATTTGACAAGCCACATCGCATATTGTGTATACAAATATAATTTATTATTCAGAAGGGATAAGCTGCGTTTAATTTTATGCAGTTACATTCAGTTCCTGGTCTAATAACAAAGAAAAATATAGTATATAAACATCTCGTATCCATAGTATTTGGTATCGAATTCCTCAAAAACTGGCTTATTGGATTTTCATTTCTGTATTTTTTGTAGGTCCGAGAATCTTACCATCCAGGGGAAAAGCGAAAATATTCTATTTGGTAATATTAAAGAAAAATCATGTAAATAAAACGTTGACTCGCGTAGTTTGCCATCCACTTGGAATTTGAGGAAATCCGCAGTTAGTAACAATTTACAATGCGGAAGGTTTTCTTTGCTAATTTCAAGTCAATCATGAACAGTTTCAAAAATCTTGTGTTCAGATAATGAGTGACTTTAGTGCTTTAAAATCATCTTCATATCAATTGCCTTTCTAATGAAATCGATTTGAGGTGCATCGATGGGTGATTTCAAATTCTGCCAACATGCCAGGCATAGATACAAACAATTTTTTCTATATACAAAGAAAATTTGACGTAAAGCCATTGTCAAAAATAAATACTTAAAATATATATTTGTATTTCAGCATAAGTACAAAAGCAAGGAATTTTGAAATGAAGAAAAAAACAATTGTTTATTCCTTCAGACATAGATGCGAGTATAAAAGTTCGTAACGAATTAATTAAGGAGATTGACGTTTCCGCTTTAAAAAATCCTCACAAAAAGATATGTACCGAACTCGACTTCCAGTTTTAAAAGTTTATAGTTTTAGTAACTTAAATTACAGTAATTACAAGCAAATTAAATTTAATGAGTTGGCTGAGCTAGCAAATATTAGATTTTGATTTGAGCGCAAATTACGACGTCGATGGCGTAATAGTGCGAAATCTAACTTCTTACACAGGGTTAGTATGTTTAATTTTAGGCAGAGCATATTTTTGCAGGGCAGAAAATTGTATTTTCTAAATTATTTTAGTTCTAGGCAAAGTTTAAAGACTTTTTTTCGACTTTGGAGAGTTTCTACCCTACTACCAAAGACGAGCGGACGAGAAACAGGACCCATGAAGAGGTTTATTACCTTTTAAGTTCAGGTTAGTGAGCTCCTATCGTTGAATGTGTCATCATTTTCCATACTTGAACTTGAGTGGTTGAGTAAAATGTGTGTTATTTACGAGACATATATGTATAAAAATATATACTTCCATATTATAATGTTAATGATTTTGTTTGAACGTGCTAACTACTGAGGTCAAGGTACAGGTCCGATTTGAAAAATACTTTTCGGGGAAGGCTATATATATTATGACGCTGAGATGCTGCGATGAAGAATTTGAAGATGGCAAAATTTTTCGAAACTCTAAATGACATTTCGCGTCAGCATATTTCTATCTTTAAGGTTGGCTCACTAAGCCTTTTTTATACCAACCGAATTTATTCCATGTCTCTTTTATGAGGTGCAGACGAAGTTGCGCGAATCAGCTAGTAAATACATAAGGGTTGAGGTATTTCTTTGTCGATTCAGAAGCACGTATTTTACTTAGTATTTCCTTTCAGATGACAATCTCCGAACCATTTCGGTTGAATGTCCTAGACGCACTCAAGGCCTAGCTCGAGGCACCAGCTGAGTGTGGTGACCGTCGACGGTTCAAGGGCAACGGGTGAATGCCACCACTCATATTTTTTGCAACCGTCACTTGCTTACGTGATGACTGGCCTTATCGAAGCCGGATGAACACCGACAGTCGCTTAACGACTAATAACTTAAGTCGTTTACTATCCACGTACCCACGGAATATTGGGTTATCGATGTCGCGTGACGTAAGACAATATTTTTTGTACATATAAACTGACAGACGAGAAAAAGGTTAGGCCTAATGTTAAGTGAATTTAGTGGCATTTACTGAATTACCAAATACCAACTTTACCAATGTGTTTCACGTAAAAATGGTCAAGATGTCAGACCTTTGTCACCAAACGCAGCATAATAATGCCACTTAAGGCTGGTATTCTGTGAGGACGTGAAGAATGATTGCAGACTAGATATTTCCCGCGTAATTCACAATCAATGGAAATATAGGGAAATACATTATTTGCGAGTGTCGTACGAAATCTATGCCAAAATAAGTCGGGGGGGAATCATTTGAGAGAGTCAGTGAGTTTTAGTGTTATTTGTATATCCCAAAACCGTGGGTTTATGAAGAAACCAGCCGTGTCTATGGCCTTAAAAGAATATGCATGCCGAATTTCAAATCATTAGAGCGAATAGTTTCGCAGAGTCTATGAAACAGTCGTTCGTTTTCCGCTTATAAATATAGTATATAGAAGATTACCAGTTCCCCACGACGTAATCGAAGGGCGAAATATGTCCTTAGTAATATATAACTCCTTATATAAATAGATAAACTGTATAGCCACCTGTGTATCAGATTATAGATGTTGGCAGTAGTTCTACTATCACAGTTGTAATGGCATATTAAGGCTGTGTATATAATTTTTATTCTGTATGTTTATAAGTAAGCCATGATCGTTTAATGGTAAGACGTGTGGATACTCATTCAAATAATTACAAACCTAGGCAGGCACCATTAAGCTTTCCTTGTTCTAAATTGTTTTTTCCATCCCATTATTGTGCTTTTCGGTGAAGGAGAACATCGTGAGGAAACCTGTATACCATGGAAATAATTCTGGCGTATGTGTAGCCTGTCATACCGTGGTAGAGTAACGTGGTGGGTTTATTCTCTACAATCCCTCTTTTCTCTTTACTATTTGAAGACGCTTTTGCCCAGCACTGGGGCGTTAATAGGCGATTACTAACCTTATGTTTACAAGTTTAGTTGTATACAATTATTAATATTTTTCATAATCTACGCAAATGCGAATGTAATGCGTTTGAGTGCGCTATTTTGTTACATGGTTAAAATTTTGAACAAGATTTTGTTTGTTCAGAACTGGAATTTTACCTGCTTAATAGCGTTAACGTTGGAACTTTGAAATGGAGAACCCTTGCTAAGTGAACTAACTAATAGAAAATTATTCTTATGCAGACTTTGGTTTTCACTCGTTTCTTTGCCATAAACATATAATTTTAACGGTCTTACGAGCAGTATGGAATGAGTACCCGTTTTGCTACAAGAGATCTTAGGTTCAATACCTGGTACGACAAATTTAGAAACTAGCATTTTCTAAAATCTCCTAGTATGGCCTGGTAAGAGCTTTCGGCCGTGGCTAATTACCCTAGCAGGACGCTGTGTATAATTAATATGGAGTAAATTACCTCTAACCAGTTTATCGCGCTGCCATCTTAGACTGTATCATCACTTACCATAAGGTGAGATAACAGTCAAAACTCATTAAGTCTCAACTGAGACTTTGTTGGTCAAACTAGCGAAAACGTACTTTTAAGTATCATTGACGTTAATATTACGCTGAGTAAAATGTAGAATTCGATTGTTATTTTCAAAATTTATTTATTTTCAACACAAGGCAGTATATTACTATGATACATAAGAGAGCAGCCAATATTTGGTGTTTTTTTTTTATAAAAAAAATTACATTTCAAGCGAAAAACGATTACTGTCTTATGCTCTACGAGGTTTACCAAACGAAACAACAGATTGGTGTAAATTTACTACAGTGGACCTCTTTCGCGAAGTAGATGCTTACGAAGAATGAATTTCCCGATATTCCTAAGGGATCTCGAAGTACGCGAGTATAAAATTATATTACCTCAATTATTATATTGTACTTATTCTAACATTTTAAATAATCTATTTACCTATCTACACAAAACTGCGCAATATAAACCACAATCGGTTTTAACGTGCACGGTTAATTAACAAACAATTACGATAGGATTTTTCAAATTTGAATATATATTAACTAAGTATAAATTAATATACAAATATTACTAATTACTACGCCGTCTAGCGCGAAGTTTTTAAACTTATTACACAGAAGGAAACCTCCAAACCTTCGACGTACGCTTTTAAAACTATATGTTATACAATTTTGTGCAAAATTTATTTGATTCTTAATTTTAAAACGATATACATAGCAGTGGAAGCCGACAGTAAGTAAAAAAACCCCCATTGCGGGGAGCTGTTGGACTGTAATAAGATTTAAAAGGATAATTCTACTAAAACAATAAACAAAACTCTGTAAAGAAAGCCTAGTGTAAAACGAAACTTTTACGATTTTACTTTCGCATTGCAAATGTCTCGACGAGAATCATGGTGGAAAATAAAAGAATTCCAGGTAAGAGATAACAAGTTACACCTGCGGGAGGCGAAATAGCTAGCTATAACTAGGTAAGAGCGTGAAGTCTTTGTTCTTTCGTCCGTAGCGTTGCTCGACGAAATTATCTTTTTATTTTTTGCCGTGTAACTCCCGGTGCGGACCTTAGCAGGTAGACAGAACACAATAAAGTTGAGCAGAGAATTTTGGAACGTAATTTTTAAATGAAGATGGGTAAAGTAAACGAGACTGTATTATATATTATGTATATCGACAGTCCCGACGTAAAAATCTAATATAAAATCCTAATTACTGTATTATTTTTTGTACAAAAGTACTTTAAGCATCATGTTTTAATAACTATATGAAAGGGGAAAAATGGTGATTTAGATTGATAAAATGGGTAACATAATCATCGAAATAACGAAATATATATGGGTCTTGTCTCCTATTTTTATATATGTTTTATACATTAAATTTTTGCAATTTCATTAAGGTTGTCCGGAAGAATTGCAAATTAATGTTGCAACAGCCTTTTTGTACCTTTTGTGTAATATTGCATGTATTAATTATAATTCTGTTTCTTTTAAGGTGTACCAAGTGTAAATAATTGTTTACAACAAAATTTGAATCATACTCCAGCATTTATTGCTTATTTTATTTCAATTATTTCATTCTCTCAAGATTAAATACATTTTCGAAATTATAGTGATGACCCTTGATTTTAATGGTTTTTCAAATTAATTCATTACTTAAATTAAAATTGTACAGAGCCTGCTATCTAAAAGCTTAATAATAAATAGTAATTATTTTAATTACTTATAGTACTTGTTCTTTCACATAGCATAGATTTGTGTTTAAAGGAAGAATACACATGACAAGAACACTTAAAAATGTGAAAATAATACAGTATATAGTTGTCTCATGTCATATCCAAGGAATATGATATACCTATATGATAATGATGACAAAATAATAAATAGAAAAGCTATTGTAATATAATATCAAATCACAGTTGTAATAGTTTATATTAAATTCTACCTTATAGATACCTAGAAAACATCTAGAAGCAACTAAGTCCACATAGCTTAAAATACAATTCAACGTATTGTGTAACAACTATTATTATAAGATCATACAAATCTTTTTGCATAGCAATCTACAGAGTTCATCAAGTGTTATGTCTAGAGATCAAGGCTGACTGCTGTATTCAACAATTATTCAAATAAGAACCTGAAAAGTATTTGACTATCCCAACATAACTAATTAGAGGATAGAAATCCATTTTTTTTTAAAGTTTTGGTGTTAATGTATTCAATTTATATTAATCAATTTTTTTTATGCAATAATTACCACTTGTACTGATAACAGGTTTTTTTATAAATTGTGTATCATAACTACAAAAACATAAAAGTTATAGATCTTCATAGTTTGTATGGATTTCTCGCAACAATGTTTATGGTTACTAATCACATTAATCCAACACAATAGGATTTTTATAGTAATAATTTTAAAGCTCAGTTAGAATATGTTACTGTAGTTTTACAAAACTTTGTATAGCTGATGGCCTTGGCACTACACAAGCTTTTCCTAGTGTGGGGAGTATAAGTAATTATTCCTAATTTATATGTGATACCATTGCAACTCTTTTAAAAATGTAACTCTTGTGATAAATAATTTTTATTTCATTAATCATAATTTAAATTAGTAGTGTATAAAAGTAAAAAAAGTAAGTTAATATCCCACTGTTGGGCACAAGCTTCTTAACTCATAGAAGCAAGAGTTTTCAGAGCAAGGCCCACCATAGTACTCCACTGCAGGTTGGCAGGCATACAAGTGCACAAGTGATAGTGTATATTTTAGTTTAATTATTTACTTTAGGTATCAATAACAACAGATTCCCTGTGAAATGATACTTGTAATCTAATTTGTACATTTTCATAATCGTGATTCACATATATGCAAATTTTTATGCTACTTTAGGTATTTTTTATGATTTTTTTGTTTGGGTAAGTGAAGGGAATGTACTCTAAACAAAATATATCAACAATTTTATATTGAGTGTGGTTTGACACTCTCTGGCCTAATGGTGCAAATATTTTGCTAGTAGAGGTTCTGTAGTTCATTCTGGATGCACTGATGTAGGAAATTTAATTTTTTAAATTTGTCTGAGTCTGGGCTTGTGGGAGTGACCATTTTACTATCAAAGACGTGCCAACAAGCAAACAATTTGCGCTCCATTATGAAGTTGTATAGAAACCATATCCAGCTCACTTTCATCATCACTTACCATCAGGTGAGATCAATCAAGCAATAAGCTGTCTGCAATTTAAAAAAACATACAGATCCAAAATGACTTATGCACAGAAATAGAGGACCTGTTAAAGTCCCGCTTTCCATGTGGTTGTTTACTTTTCAATGTTGACTATTGATTTTACTATATCAATGAAAACGCTGATGGTTTTAAACCGTATAAAAGTTTATTTACATGCTATATACTCATCAATAATGTTAGAGTATATTGTAGAAATACGTAAAAGTTGAAATCGATTTCCAATTTTTCTTTCCGACAAAAGCGTCGGTAGGAAACAATGAAAACTTTTTTTACCTTCGTTTTCGTGACTCCACGATGCCGCTTTAATTTCCCAACGCTGAGTACAGTTACTCACAACACTTATCATCACAATATTATCAACAGTTTAACAATTCTTTCTACCATTAAACGTTATTTATTTAACTTAATTTACAATTAATTTAATGCTAACATAAAATACACAAGCTGGATATTACAAGCGAGGGTTGAACATGACATAAAATAAACCAATAGAAAAAGAGAAGGATAGTACGCGACGCGCCTGCGTCTAATTAGTATTGTCGATAAAACAGTTTATTCCGAGTGCTTGTACCATAATATTTTAAAAAATTTAACAATGATAATGAATTGAAATGATTAATGAATTCTTCTTTTACTATGATTAAAAAATTATATAATAATATAATATTTGTAATACCCAATTATTTATATTATATTATCAAAGTATCTCACCTGCCATCTAGCATAATTTTATAGTAACACTTCTTCAAGTATTATAGTAGTTCTATATACCTCCACTAGATGGCGTAACTGGCTAACCTAATACTTCATACTTATATAATAATTATACATAGATGGCATTGGTACAAAAGAGAGAGAGATATATATATATATATATATATATATATATATATATATATATATGTATATAGAACAATGCTGGCAAAGATTCGTGAACGTATGAATTTGTTATTTTGGTTTATTAGTAATCTATATTTAAAAATTGACTTATTGAGTCAACTTATATTTGTAATTAAGCGTATCCCGCATCCATGTGCTGCTTATTTTTACGGTGTGCTCAGACAAAAAATAAATTACGACAACCGATTAGAAAGAGGGTGTGCTCAATTTCATGCCAAATTTGTACTTCCCGTGAGGAGATAAAAATATCTTTCAAGGTTCCGCCTAATTATATTAACGAGAGCTTATTTGTGACAACAAAATCTTCATAAGTTCGTAAAGGAACTCACTTCTAATAACTCGCCATAACAGTATTCTAATTATCAATAGTGAGGTTTTAGAGAACATTTATTTACGTAAATAATTAATTCTCACCACACAATTTATCTCTTAATCAACAATACATAGGATAAAATCGCTTAAGCTTCTAAAGAAATAATATCTATAATTTTATTATGCATGAAATTAAACAAAATTACCTACATATGCCTTTACTTAGTTGGGTTTACAATTACGAACCATAGAAAATTGTTAAACTCTTATTAAAATAGTCCACTTACTTACGTTAGTTCTAGTCTAAATGGTACAGATTGACTATATTTAATCATTTATGAGTAACAGACGAGATATGACCGTCTCAAAGTATGCTAAGTTTAACGTAAACAGATTAGCAATTATAAAAGTCTGCTTTCAGGAGTGATTATAATTAAATAGTCACAATTGTGGAAATCTGCACGTCAAAGGAATATGGATAGTGGAACAATCCACTCTTTTGTTCGTTTCAGAAAAAAATTGATACTTTTGATACTTTATAAATATGATGAAAGTTTTGTCGTGTCATATATATATAGAACCAATTGTTAAAGACAATAAATATTTTTATTTTTATTTATTTTTATTTTATATAATTATGATAAAACGCGTGATTAGCGTCACGAAGACATATAGCGTTTTTTGTGCTACTTCGTTTGAAGGTTAAGTAGTAATATTTACAAATAACATATGGCATTTAATTTGCCATTAGTCATTTAGTAATTTAATAATAATAACTCCACACCGACTCCGACTCCAAATATAAAAATACGAAGAACACTATAAAAGAATACGCAATTATTTCTTACTTTTTAGAGCATATTAAGGTATTTGTAAGTTTGTTTTGAAGGCGGTTCTTTTTTTGTTAAAATTTATATTTATTTTTTGATTTTTAGTGAATCTGATATGTGTACACCTAAAAACGTGTTGCTCATATGAGATAACACCGTTTCAATGAAACAACTTTACAAAGTTAAATTTACATTAATATGGCCACACTGTGGATCGAACCCGAAACCCTTATACCATCGCTTTACACCTAATTCACCTTTCAAATATTGCAATGCAGCAACAAACGTAAGGTCATTGGTATTTGATTACAGGCAGTTGTAGATTTTGCCAAAAATCACACTCTTACGGTAAGCCGTTGAAGAGTTCCATTGATCTTCATATTTAACTACGACTAGCATTTGACCATACCGAAGTTACGGTAGGCGACTCAAATATCTGGATAGCTTATAGAAGATTCTGCCGAGTATCGTTGATTTGCTCCTAAGAATTGAAGAGTTCCGTCACTTTGTCATGGATTCCATCATCAGAACCTTACCAAACTATCACAAAACAACTTGAAGTATATCCTTTCTAATAAAAAAAAGAATCATCGAAATCTATTTACGTGATCTTGAGTTATTCCTCCATTTGTCGCGCACATGCTTACGCAAATTTAAGACTTATTCGGTTTTCTCATGGATGCCATCATCAGAACTGGTTTTAAAAAAATGGGATCCTAAGACGAGCACCACCTTTCATTTAAAAAAAACTCATCGAGATCGGTCCACCCAGTCGGGAGATATGAGGTAACAAACATAAAAAAAATACAGACGAATTGATAACCTCCTTTTTTTGAAGTCGGTTAAAAATAGAAGTGTATTGAAGTTACGTTAAATGAATAATACCAAACAAAGAAGTTAAAAACAAAACTGACCGATGCCTTGCAGTGCGCGCTAAAATTAAAATAATTAATTTATTTAAATAGGACACCAACAGGTTACAGTAATAATATGCAAAATATAGAGAATTAATAAATAAAAAGTAATTACTGCAAACCCACCTACTGGTTGCCACAGCATGCAAATAATATATACTTAGGCAACGAGATCTACATCAGGACAGGCAAGATAGTGATTTACAATTTTCCTTTTAAAGGATGCAAGACTATCACAACTTATATCTATATCAATTGATTTACATATTTTATTATATCGCATATAGTATTCTATTTACTGGTGCTGAGCAGCCAAGGTTAGTTTTGAATACATGAGGTTTAAATGGTAAAAAGTTTTAAACACGACTACAAGGCAAAGGTATCCTAAATGAAATAAACATAAATCCAATAGCTTTTTACGGAGAGATAGAACCTTATAATATTTATGTCTGGAACCATTACTGACTATATCAAAATGGAAATGCCAGCATAGCCAGATTAACAGGCAAAAGATGGACTTATATGTGTCTATGAAATTACGGTAAAATGACGATTTAGCGAGAACAGCTGAAAGATAATAATAAATAGGACGAACTGAGGGAGGCCTATTCCCAACAGGGGATCCATTATGCAATAGATTATATATCATTTTTTTTAACAAGATTCCTATTTGAAATACGATTCCCACAACATTTTGAAAGAAATAATGCATAATTCTGTTACTTATTACATTTCATTTCAACATCAATTATATGCAGAGACGTCTTTGTAAGGATAAAGAAAGTAAGTGAAACCTGTAGAAGAAAGAGTCGGTCTTTATAGATTAATTATGAGGTTTTTATGACTGATGAGATGAGAGAGAGAGAGAGAGAGAGAGAGAGAGAGAGAGAGAGAGAGAGAGAGAGAGAGAGAGAGATTAAAGTGTGTGCCTCTGTGTAGGTGTAATTAAGTGCATATTCTGTCAGAATAATGTGTAGCTACTTCATGACCAACAAAAGGTTTTTTAAAGTTTTAAGTTTATTTTTATATTCATAACTCGTTAGTGAGTAAATATCCAACTGGTTCTTTATTAATTTTATTATTAATTAATAGGAAGATATAAGTATAGATTAAGAACTCATTCGCGTACGCACACGCGTATATACATCCTCAAGCACACGCAAACACACGCAAAAACACACACACTCACAATAGCAATGCACACTCATGTACACTCTCACGTATTACTAGTTACATTAGGTTTATGCATGATTATTTTTATTTCTCTGTAAGGAAATAAAAATTTATTTATACATTGTAGAAATAGATCGTTCCCAAGGATTTCTACAGGACCTGATTGGTTTAAGTTCTCATTTAGAGGGGAAAGGGGTTTGCTTATGCTACGCCTTCCAGTGCATGGATCCGATTGAGCACATTCGTACCCAAAAACCAAACTAATTAATACACTCATTGACACTTCCAGTTCATAATCGTTAGGATCTCCTGTAAAAATGGGTGTCCCACAAGGATTAATACTTGGCCCTTTTTGTTCTTAATATATATAAGTGATTTAGCATACCATGTAGACAAATGTGATATAGGCCTATTTACTGACGATACTTCCTTGATGTATAAGTAGACAAATCTAGAAAATCGTGACGATGTAAATAGTACCCTGTCACGTATCTCACGTTGGTTTTCTGTTAACAATTTAATACTAAACTTGACAAAGAGTAAGGGTGTTGAATTCGCTTTGCCAAATGCAAAAAGAAGTCTGTAAAAATATCCAAATAGATGATAGACCATTAAAGCAAGTTAAGCCTATAGTTTTCCTAGTCATAACCTTAGACTCGGGGCTTCATTGGGGTGCCCATATTAAGACTCTGGGGAGGAAACTTTGTTCAGCTGCATTTGCTATTAGGAAAGTAAGGCAATACACTGATGTTGAAACTGCTAAAGTGGTGTATTTCGATTATTTTCATAGTTATGGGCATATTGTTATGGGGTAAGGCGGCGGACATTTAAATTATCTGGGAAAATTCATAGAAATATCAATGCTCACAGTACCGTCGCAATATATATTGAATAACATTTTAAATATCCGTGATAATATAAAACATATCCTTTATACAGCAAAAGGAGCGAAAACCCCTTTTTAAATCAAGAAATAAAAACAAACTTGTAATGCCATATTTTAGATTGAAGAAGGTTCAGAAATCATTTGTCTGGTTCAGCATACGCATTTTTAATAAGATACCCTAATCACTTCTGAGTTTGCCTCCACATAGTTTTAAGAAATATCTTAAAAACGTCCTATTACATAAAGCATATTATAATATTGAAGATTATTTAAGTGACTAAGATGTGTGGACTTGATACCAGTTGCCCATGAAAGCTAAACACATTGTAACCTACAAAAACTATGTTTAAAGGAATAACCGTTGAGTTTCTTGCCGGTTTTTTCTCAGCGGAATCAACTTTCCAAATCGGTGGTATATTTGTTACCAACGGACAGACTACTGACGATTAAAAAATGCTTTTTGAGTCTACTTGAATAAAGAATATTTTGATTTTGATTTATTAGGCCATATCAAAGGGCTTCTTCTACCAAGGTCCTCATTCCTAATTTGATTATGTAAGGGATCTCCAAAAATAGCCATCATGTGACATCTTTTACGTTTATTGAATTAACGCTGACTTTTCAAATTGCCCTCATTTCAGTTACGTCAAAGGAAGTGGAAAGCCCTGATTCAAGTAGCCTTATAAGGTCTAGCGTCATTCCTTTGTTAAGTCAGTGGGATCCGAATGTTTTTTGCAGATTTATTACAACGAGTTTTGACTACATTGTAAAAGATATTTTAATTTTAAACTAATTTAAGGGTAACTGTATACGTTTCTATAATAAACTCCCACAAGACGTTCTAGCGATGTCACTTAATAAATTCATAGTTTATGTTAAAAGAAATTTGATTGAAAAATCATACTAGAAGTGGCACGATTACTTATGCGATAGAATCGTCTGGAAGTAAATGAATTGCTCTAATTTGTATTTAAATATGATAAACTTAAATGATATTGTAATGATGATGGTAAAAAAAATACAAAATACCGGACTGAGTTTGTTGTGGGCTCTTTTCAGGGCAGGGCGCGCAGGGAGCCTCGTAACTTTAGACTTTAAGTGGTTCTTTAATACCATCGTCAGTTGTACATTACAAGTAGTGTGTGGGAAAATGTTGTGTTATCACTCGTAGAATGAGTTATGTTGCTGCGAAAAGTATTAGTGTATGTTTCCTCTCTATTATTTATATGCAATTCAAAAGTGCAATATAAAAAAAATGTGTGCAATTTTTATGTGGAAGACGTAAAACCTTCAAAAGATTTTGGCTTCAAGATAATGATATGCATTCACATATAACGTCGAATTGTTTTGAAAGGGCTAATGCTTTCATCAACATTCCCTAAAGCATCACATAGTTAGGATTACCCTTGTCTATAGAAACAATCCCCTTAGCGGGCCACTAAATGTACTTAGAGAACCTCTTAACTATAGAAACAATACCTTTATTGGCCTTTCAATGTACTCAGGGACCTGCTTGGCTATAGAAATAAGAAAATCTGTATAACGCTTCTTTTCTCATTTTCTCCCACGTTAAAACTTATAAATTTGTGTTTGTCTCTTTTTACTGTCGCTTTGTCGTTTCATCGACTTTCAAATCACAACGATGCTAAAGAAGTTTTCACTTAAAAAAAAAAGAAATTTGCACAATTTACTGCAGCAATATTCACACTATCATATATGTATAATAGCTGAACCTGCGATTTCGTCTGCGTGGAATTTATTTTGGTAGCATTTTCATTAATTTAGGCAAATTGTTTTACAAATAAGAAACATACCCGCACTGCACGTTGAGGGTGGAATTTCCTAATTTTTTTTTATCAAAAGATAGTTTCCTTTATATAAAATAAAAATTCTGACCAAGTTTTACATACCATAAAAGATATAGTTTGTAAATGTAAAGTTTGTATTTTTTAATGTGGAAATCTTAATTTTTTTTATTAACACCCCCACAATAGCCCTTGCGGGTGGAATTTCGCAAAATCCAGCTTAGCTGCTCTCCTCTCGGCAAAAGGAATATTCCTACCAAACTTCAAGTCTCTACGCCTTATGGTTCCAGAGATATCGTGATGACTCAATAGATACCTGGATATCTCTTATATATATAGATTGATATGACGTGTACTTATAAGTGACTATTTCTTAAACAAATACCAATAGCAAGTTTATATGAATACACATATAAATACCTAAAAAAGCTTCTTTGTTAAATTCTTTTATGGTTAAATAAATTTATGTTTTATTTAAGACAAAACTTCAACTCGAAAATTAACTTAGATTTTGTGCATCCATTGCACTTAATGTAAGCAGATTTTTCTGTTAAGTGAGATTTGAAAATCGTAAATCTTTTTTTGTAATGAAAGTATCTATTGGCAAAGATTGAACATTCCGCAAAAAAATCGTATTATAAAATATATTTATATCTCGGTTTTATAATAAATAGCGTCGTTTATTTGTTCGCTCATTTTCCACCTATTACAACATTTTTAAAATTACCCTCATTTCGATTTTCTCAAAGGAAGCCGTAGGGCGAGAATCTTGAGTGGCCTTATTAGGTCCAGCCTCTTGCTTTTGTTCAGAAAGCGGGTCATGACGTGTCTTTCAGATAAGAAATGGGTCGACATTTCGTTAAAACATCAAAGTTACTTTGAGCGTGGAGAACAGAAAATGTTCACATACACGGTTTTATATTTAGAGGTGATTTACATACAGTTGGAACTCTTAATTTTTACTTAAAATGACCTTATAATTTAGTAGCCCATATTTATTTGAGGTAGAAAACTCGTATTCAAATCAGAAAAATGACAACATGGCATCACAAATCGCGATTATTACATTGGTTGATTTGTCCAACGAGTTAATATATTAGTTTATTAATGACATTTATTTTTCATCTAGAAAGCTGTAAAAGGCTGTAGACCCACCAGAATAAGTGGCTAAGGAGGACAATAATGTAGTAAGGAGAATCAAGTACGTTAGTTTCATTATTATACAGAGAAACTTAGCTGCTCAGGATTTGAAATTGCGAATACTCTAATCGAGAAGGTTTCATGAACACCTGTCTTGACGAAAATGTAATTTATGTCCATTCACCTAATGTAGGATACATACACATTAACCATTTCATTATTATACGTTTTTGTTAAAAGGCGTTAAGGAGTGGAGCTATCCTGGTATGGACTTGTCATGAGAAGGGAGTATGCAATAGGGCCCTAAATATGATGGTAAGTCGCAGGGCCTGGAGATTGCGACCACGAAAGTGTGGAAGAGGATATGTTTGTAAAGGATGTAAATGTAGAAATGACAGCGGATAGAGTGAAGTGGCGAAAGGAAACATGCTGTGCCGACCCCACCTGGTGGTATAAGGGCAAAGAAATGACGATGACGTTTTTGTATTGCATTATTAATATTTATATTAATACTTTTACGACCTGGGCCCGTAGCCAAGTCACTTTCGAAGATTGCTAACGCTTAAAAAATGACGTTTGATATCGAAACTTATCGAAAATGAAACGTCATTTCCATACATTTTTTAAGCGTTAGCAATCTTCGAAAGTGACTTGTCTACGGGCTCTGGCCATTATAACGCGTAAGCTAATATGAAAGAAATTCAATTAATCTTTCCGGTACAAGATGATTTCGAAAGCCATACGCTGATGATAGTCAGTCGTTGCTACATATTTCTTCTGTAAACTCAGATGATATACTGGTGTCTCATTGTCTTAACATATCTCTCAACTGCCTCACTGGTCTAGTGGTTAACGTGTTCGACATGAGGTTCAAAAATTGATATTGAGTATTCAGTTTTCCGTTAAGAAATTCTCAGTATTTGCCTGAATTTGGGAAGTTGGCGGTGAGCTTCACCTCTGTGCTTCGGAAAACACGTCAAGCCGTCGGTCCTGCCCCTGATCTCTCACCAGTCGTGTCGTATTGGCGTCCCATCGGGCTATGAGAGTCAAGAAATGGAGAGCCCACGTAGGTTATCGCATATTATAGGTTATCGCTCTTAAAACCCTCTCTCGTATGGGTGAGGAGGCCTGTGCCCAGCAGAGGGACGTTAATGGACTGCTACTTACTTATATAAATCTCACTCCAACATAGCTAAATTTACTAATACCTAATAATAAGTTCTGTTGGAAATAAACTTGATTGCATCACTCTCGTACCGAATAAGGCGTCTTCACTCGACATTATAAAGAAAATTAATTAGATCTGACGTCTGTACTTCGGATGACCTGAATACGGGAGGCTGCATCGGGCAGGGGTGCGGCGAATCGATGTGTTGCCATGGCGACCGCGACGTCTGCCGAGAAGCCTGCGCTCTACTGTCCCTTTCTGTCTCGCCGCGATATCATATCACACAACCCTTGTAAGAAAAGTGTTTCAAATACTCACTATAGCATTGCAAATATCGACTTTAAATGCTGAAACATAAAGCTTATATTTCAACGTGGTAAACACAACTTGCAGTCGTTACGGATACAGATTGGAAATCTTACGATATAATATAAGGAAGAAACTGTTTCTACAGTCGATAAAGACAAAAGGATATCTATTGCTATTGCAAATTAAATCATATCTTTATACATTTAAGGTTGGATTTCCTTTGAGACTTTTATGTATGTGTTAATCTCACCTGTGCATGTGGTATGGCGTATGGTCGGATGTCGGTGGGTGGCTTACAAGATATTTGGGGCTTGTTCCGAGTCTGTTAACATCTGGCCCCTTAAATAGGAAGGGTAAAGTCTGCGCTTCAGGACGCTGTAATTAATTATTTATTTTTGTTTCGGTTTGTTTGCGGTATAATTAGAAAGGGTACTGCTTACAAATACGAGTTTCTGAGATTGAATTTGTTATACAATGATAAAGGGCTTCAGATGTTTCGAACATCTTTCTGAATATTCATATTATAAGTACAATAAAAATATAGTCCATAATCATTTCCACTGTTACGTTATCCATTTATAAATACAGCTACAACAGACTCTGTAAAGATTCGCATGGATGCAGTTAAATAATACTTGTACGGGTCAATTGCTTTAAAATTGCCATTAAAAAAAAGTAATAAGTAACATTTATTGAATATAATATCAGTGATTTGATAGTGAAAGAAGTTAGAAAAATAGACAAATGAATCTGTATTTTTTTGTTGCGAGTACACACCTGCCAACAGAGGTTCCGGGATCGATCCCCGGTAGAACGATTTCAGGAAATTGCAGTTTTCTGATGTGACTAGAGTCTGGACTGGTGGGAGGCTTCGGCCGTTGCTAGCTTACACTCTACCCAGCAAAGATTTACCGCGAAGCAAAGAAGTTTATTTTCCGGTAAGATACTGTGTAGAAACCATAAGAGGTAAATTGCCTCTTACCAGATAAGCGCACTTGCATCATGACTCACCATCAGGTGTAATTAATGTCAAGCATTAACCAGTAATAAAAAATTAAAAGTACGTGCGTACAAAGTACACATTCCAGAAATGGAACTTCTATGGCAAACAAATTTTTAAGTCTCGTATATATTTATTATTTATACAAATCTAATGCTCTAGATTTCCGAGACTTAGAAGGAGGGAAAAAGGAAGATATGTTATGAACTTAATTGTCATTAAAATGTTAAAAATGCCGAAAATTAGTATAAATAATTTATTGAAACCTCAAATGACGAATGGTAAATGAAAATGCCACGTGTTTCTTGTGAATACTAGAAATTTTTAATTAAATCTTGTTTTAGAATTTAAAATTTAGAAAAGAGAATTTATGAAATATCTGTATTTTATGAAAAATAGTATATGAAATGATGAGTGGCAAGTTAAAATGCCACAAGTTATTTGTAAATGGTAAAACTACCTAACCTTCAAACGGATAAGCATGAAAAACGCTGCAAATCTTTGTGACACTAATCACGCGTTTCATCTGTAAAAATGTTACCCTCATGCGTCTAAAGAAGCTTCACTTTAAAAAATGTAACGCTTATTGAAGTAGTCGGCTAATTTTATTTATTATTTAGTTGTGTTTAAATTATTGTCAATATTTTATAAACAATTGTGCACCAAAATAATTTTGTATATTCCGTGTTGTTTAATATTATTTCATAATAGTATTAATCTCTTCTCGTCTTGATAAAGTTTTAACTTCTGTCATGTGGTTTTAAGTACACTCATATGCAATCTGTAAAAAGCTATAGTGTGAGAACAATTATCTTAGTAATGATGTAAGATTAACTTTCACAGGTTTATCGTTTAATGAAACAGTAATGCAAATAAAGTCGCTGCGCTATTCAGTCACGAAAACCTGTTTTCAGAAGTACACCACTAGGAAGGAAGCGTCCCCCCTTGGGGAGGGAGTCGTAAATATGATTATCAGCGGGGAAGGCGACACGACTAATCATATTCTCCACAATTTACATAAATATTAGCGTGTTACGTGACACGGACGGTCGTTAAGAGCCTTGGCCATTTTTTAATGAACCAGGGCGATGTAGATACGAGGGTAACACAGAAGTTGCTTTGTCTTTTTTTATGAATGATGATGTCTATTTTCATTTTATGAATATTTATATAACACTGCTTTTTTGTAATTTTTTTTATAAAACACAACAGTCTACCATCATGTGTACGAGATTTCTTTGAACAAAAAAGTAATAACCAACAATTGGAATATATTGTCTTATGAAGTTTTTAGATCTTTTTTTATACCTCTGGACACCGTCGGAAGGATAATTTTATTATTTATCTTACTTATTCTAAAATGCAGTTATACATATAATGGCGTGCAATCAATTGATGTTGAATGTGTCAATATTATTGAAATTCTGTCACTTATTACTTATATGAATGTATAATACTCAAACATATCAGATATTTCATTTCTTTTTATGAAAAAAAGACTTTTTTTGTTACTTGTAATTGTTACTTCAATTAGCCCTTTTGGCATGTCTTAGGTTGGAATGTTTGACATTAGACTTATAAAGTTGTCGCCGACAGGTAAGCTCTGGACTGTGATCTCACTTGATGGAGAGTGATGATAGAAATGGCAAAACCAATCTGAAAACGGTCATTTCCCTCTTAGTGGTACCCATATAGCATTGTATTAGAAAGTATTTATTTAGCGATAAGTGCTTAGAGAGAGAACACTTTTATTGTACACCACATGAAATATACACAGAAAGAAACCACTTAAAATAAATAATTGTACAGGACAGTAGGGTCGCCTAATCGTTATGTAGTGATTCTTCTCACACAAAAGCATACAAATTATAAAATAAAAGTAAGTAAGTAGCAACCCATTAACGTCCTGCTGCTGGGTACAGGCCTGCTCACTCATATGAGAGAGGGTTTTAAGAGCATGTATATGTGCTAACCCAAGTGCATTCTCTATTCCTTGACTTTCATAGTCCGATGGAACGCCTATACGACACGAATGGAGAGAGATCAGGGGCAGAACCGACGGCTTAACGTGTTCTCCGAGGCACAGGGGTGAAGCTCATCGACAACTTCCCAACTTCAGACAAATACCGAGAATTTCTTAACAGAAAATTTTGAGTTCGCCTGACCTGGTTTCCGAATCAAGCACTTCATGTCTGGAACCAAACAAGCTGACCACTAGATCAATGAGGCAGTAATTTTTGAAATACGATTTTGTAAATATTACCAGTCCGCCAAAAAATCCATCAATTTATATTGGGTTCGTCTTACAGGGTTTGTGTGTAAAGCATTGGGTGTTGGTAATCTTTCTTTGACCGACTCTTATTCTCGTCTAATCTATGAGAGAAAGAATATTTTTATATACATTTTGTTTTGAGCAATCTTTCATCCCTTGCTATATTATCTATGAGCAATCTCAGAGATTGCAACCAATGTTGCCATCCTGGCAATTACTCTTATCGAAGACAATATTGATGTCATAGCACTCAGAAAACGATAATCGAGTTAATTATAAATGCTTCTTTCGATTTAGAGAAACATTTTTGAACTATTGGTGATTTAATTACAAATTGAAAAATTGCTGATTCGAGAGTTCTTGTAAAGTGTATATGGATAAAGGAAATATTTAGATCGATACTTTGTAAGGAATAAGAAGGCAGGATAATTTTATTTAACGGTCTCGCTGGCATAATTTCAGGATGGTTTGAATTGTTAGTATGATGTTCTCATCCGATTCGCGTTAGGGCAAGTTTAGAATTTTTTGTATTTTATTTGATGGAAAGCTTCGTCCATGGTTTGTTACTAAACTATTAACAAACATACTGTCTTCAATAAAAATATGTACACGACCATCTAAATTACTTAATTTAAAAAGTGAATAATTGTGTACCTTCCGCTAGGTCTTCGTCGTTTTTTTTTTCTTATGAACTGCCACTATTTCACAATGGAACCCAAGCACATTGTAAGCAACATATACAAAAATGGTAATTAAAACAAGAACTTTTCGTGAAAAAAATAGAGCCTACTGTTTTTATCGACTATACGATATTACTATGTCGCACTTTAAAGGCATTTATTTTCCTTAAGTTTTTATTTCATTTAACCGCAGGGGTTGTCTGGAAGATATGGCGGCCTTATCGCTATTTAGTGATTAGAGAGCCCTGTTGCACATGAAATTTAGTTAATTTTAAGTTATTGTATTTTTGTTTTGTCCTATTTTTGTGGTTTTCAGTAAAATATACATCTATTTATGTGTAGTCTTTTTGCTTAGTTGATAAATGTGATAATTATTATTTATTTGTTCCTGGGTATGATCTCTGGCTGAGAAATTACACTATCAAAGTTTGTCAAGGTCTGATAAAGTAGGTTTCGGTGGTTTACTACTACTTTATCAGACCTTAACTTCCCTCCGGGAAAACGTATTGTAAAACGACTTAATTACAATAAATTGCTACCTAACATAGAGGTATATGTATATAATATTCCTATAACCATTCTTTTCATATTATTTTAATTCTTTTCTTATTATAATGCATTTAGCGCTTAAATGTAATCTCACCTGATGGTAAGTGATGATACAGTTTGAGTTGGAAGGATGCTAATCTGGGAAGAGGTGATTTACCTCTTATAGTTTATAAATAGCATCATAACGGAACGCAAATGGAATCCATGGCGACATGATTTTGCTGGTGCTCTTAGATATGTAGATCTAGATTTCCCAAATTTGTCCTCGCGGGAATCAAACCCAGGGTCTCTACACCATTACCCTAGCGAGGATGTTACCCATATACTTATATAAGATTAGTGCATTTTTAAAGACGAAATCACACATATTTATTAGCAAACAGCAGATATTTAGAAGAGACGTGATAGTCTAATGGATAAACATGTGGATTTTTGTATCGGGCTCGAATCCGGAGGAAGTAAAAATGTGTTTTTTGGTAGAGAAATGTGTGGCATACCAATTCCTAGTGGAGAAAACCCTCTCTCTTGTGAGTGTGGAGGCTAGTGCTCAGCAGTAGATCATTAAAAGGTTGTTGTTGACCTGTTTTGAAATAAATAGGTACCACACTCTTAAATAGCGTAAAAGCTTTCAGATTTTATAGCTTTTGTCTACCTTTAACTAGTACTCTGGATTATATTCTCAACTGTGATGCATAAGATAAGTGTTAAGAATGATTACAAATTATATACGTACGGATAACACATAATAACTAAAGGTTTAATTTTAGACAACCTCAACAAGAGATGATGAATGTCATAGATGTTTATTAGCAAACAGGAAATAAATAGTTATCTCCTAAATAACATATAAGATTACAGAGTTTTATAAGGTTTGACTACTATTACTCGGAACCTTATTTTCACCTGATAGCAATAGGTAATTGTTTCGAATCATTAAAAAATATATACATAAACTTGTACACACATTACTTTAAGGTTCAATTGTTAAATTCAATTTGATATGGTAGTCTAAATGTTTGTCTTAGAACTCGATAAAATAGTCAAAAGTTGATGTATGTATATAGTGATTATAATTTTCTTAGATGATGCCCGAAAAACAATATACAAAGCGACGATAATAAGTATATCACAAATTTATAAGTCGTAGTAAGTATTAGTAAAATAGGTCACATACACGCTTGTTGAATAAGGTACTGCAAGTAGGTAGCTTTACGTTACGGTGAATGTTTTACATATTTTAAAATAAACATGTTCTGAATTGCTACTTGAATTTCTTTGACTATTAAATGTATCTTATTAAATAACAATTAAATTTGAATAAAACTTCGCGCGTTGTTTGGTTGCTTCTGTAAGTAATAATAAGAAAGATCTTTATTAGCAAAATATGTGTCGTTTACATAATTTAGGCCAAAGTTATCAATAAGTAAGGAAACATTTTTGCGAAATAGCGTAAAACTCAGCTCGAAGCTGCTTTTCAGTTTACACCTTAATACGTCTGTTGCTATCACAGAGTAAAAACATATTTTAGGAGACGATAAAAGAAAGATAAAAAAATAATAATATAAAATTTAAAACTATGTAATGGATTTAAAAATTAAGAAGGTAATATCGAAAAAAATTGCGTACATGGGCTGTGGTTTAATTTACTTTAGCTTAAGGGAGTTAAGGGAGATTGTTGTTGAGAAAAATTTGGGACGTATAAAATAAAATTGGGAATTATAAAAAATTATCACAATAAAAAATAAAACGTTAAACAATTAATTATATTTCAAATGTAAAAACAACGAACGCTGCACTTTGCGCAAGACCAAGAACTGTTCTTTTTAACGCCGGGAAACCCTCACAGATACCTGGAATACTCGGGAGGATGTTGCAGGTTATGCCGGACTCATACCGGCTAAAACACAGCGGTGCTTCTATATCACTCGGGGACGTGGTCACGAGAACGCGTTTGACAGACATTCGCAAACCCACCAGCGATGTGCCCGTTTAAGTCCAACCAAGTCTTAATGACCAAAATTTACTCCGAAGGTGATTTGTCTCTACAGACACCTGGCAAGCCACCAACCATCACGTGGGACCTCTCCTTGTTGGGACCAAGGGACGACCAAGAACTGTTTGCGAATCTGACTGCCAACCTCCAGTAATTGAGAGGGACCGTAAGAAGAAGATGAAAATGTAAATACTACCAACTATATTTAAAATTACTATTTAACAATTGTCCAATTTGTATTAGACTATTGTACACTTAGAGGAAAGAAAAAATTTTTACACACCGTTAATTATGTATAAATTTGTGTTGCGGTGTGATGTGATGTGTGTGTGAATAGGTGACCACTCAGAGTAACTTGGGATTATTATAATAATCATAATGCTGACTTTCAGTGGCTACCCCTTCAGACATCTCGGCGCTTTGATCTTAAATTTAGCCCAAAATTTAAAGTTTAGACCTGAAATGCCAATATTATTAACTTAATTTTTATTAAGGTACGCGTGAATGTATGGGTGCATGGACTACCTAAAAAATAAGTGTATGAACGAGAGTGAATGAACGAGACACAGGACACCTTCACTCTTGACCTGTCGCTTGAAAACCGCAAAATTAAAGTATTCATTGTACGAACATTTTGTAGCAGTACAAAGCCTTTGCAGAAGCCACTGCTTGCACAGGGCTTTGAAATTTCCAACGTATTTGGACTTGCTTATCCGTGGCGGATTAACACTTGTAGTCCAATAAATGTATTTGATTTGCTTCTTATCATCAAGTAGGTACATAGACTGCGGTACATAGAGTGCGGTATATAATGTTTCGGTTATCTTCGTTGTTGAAAGTAAAGGACAGAGCGAGTGGTAGAGATAACGTTTGTGTCTCGAAGCTCATTGGCCAAGTAATAATTTCAATAAAACGTGTCACGCAAGGTGAAAGAAATGCTGGTGGCTACAGGAGGTAGTGTAATGAGTTGCGGACATGTAGGCGGCGGCCTAGAGTCTATGCTGACAGTTGTAAAGCGGCCGCGGTTCGAGACACCGCGGTCACTATCGCGTTTCCCGCGTGAAAATCGTTTTCCCCGCGGTCGCTGTAGCACGTGAACGCAGTGTCCCGTCGACCGCTCGCGTGACACGCCGCGCCGCATACAACCCGCTCATCCTGAGGGACTGGCGTACGATCCCGACGCCCGCCGGAACCACACTGCGCCCGCTTCAGCTCAACTCGCGCGCGCACCCGGGACGTTCCATATTTGAAAATTCAAACTTTTTAATCTAACACCCATTGATTTGTCTTTACGGCCAGTATCTCACATACCGAAGAGGTGGAGGTTATGCGGTCTAAAGCGGTCGCCAGGCGGCTACACGCCGAGGGTGAGTTGTGTTATCCTTAACCATTACAAAATTGGACATTGTTGTATTAATGCAACGCGTATGCGATGATAACTGACTTTATTATAACATTACCTGCAGTATTGTTATATAAAAGTCTATATGACACCTTCAATAAAAAAGTAAACCTTAATTAAAAAATAATAGTGAAATGATAAAACAAATTAACACTCTCTTAATGCTCTTGTTTTCTTTCTCGTAGGGTAGGAGCTTTATATAAGGACTTATTAATAGATGAATGTTAAGTGTCCCTTTCTGCGATACATTTTGACTTTTAACAAAATAAGATTGTATAGTAGAAGCTTCCTCGATTATTTGTACTCTATATGTCATGATTTATGGGTTATCATTAGGTAAACATCGCGTATGCGATGACAACTGACTTTATTATAACATTACCCTCAACATACATCAAAACAATGTTGTATAAAGTTCGATACATTAAGCTTTCGTTGGTTGTAGAGATGCGCAGTAGGTATAAAGATAAAGATAGTGCGATGCGCTCGCCGCGCACTGCGATTGGTCGTCGCCTTCCCCGCCTGACAAGATAGCAAGGGACATCCTCCGTTTACAGTCATCCAATTATATGCCTTAATTAAAACAGTTAGAGTTTATTTTGCATTGTGTAATATTTGGGAGGGATGATCCCTCCATTGTCACTTGTCATTGGATGAGTACAGAGGAATTTCATTATTTATTTACATTATGTGTTGACTGTAAACGTTATACTTCCGTTTTATATAGGTACTAAATGGATTTAGTATTTTAAATATATACTACATTGTTTATATTTCAGTTATTTTAAGAGATTATGTCATCGAAAATGAAAATAGATATTTTATAATCAAATTTTCAATTTCAATGTGTAATTAACTAAAATATTCTTATGTTGAAAGTCACTGGCAGATATATGGAGATAATAAATAAAACTGGATAACTTTTACATCGATATTTATACGGAAAGGAGTAACTATGATCTTATAAGTAATATAGAGTCACAGGGAAGTATGACCGAAAAATATATAGATGTGGCCCTGACATATTTTCTCTTTTCCACTTGCAATTGACGGCTGGCGAGATATTTATCTAGACATAGGACAACATTACTCTTAAAGTTAGTTGATATTCATTCATTGTCATTTTTGTTTGTTTGGAGAACTAATGCATACCTTTTGTGTATAAGACGTATCAATGTTACAAGTTTAGATCGTAACCACGACGTCACGAAAAAGATCTTACACCTTACAAATCAAATTTCAAAAGTACAACCGGTACTTTTGGTATAAAATTTGTACCATTGTATTAAGAGTGGAAAGCATTTGGGAAGAAGTTTAATCGTTATTCAAATAGGTTTAATGAGCTCTGAATCATTAGTCTGTCCATTGCGAAGGAACTACCAGTCCGGAAAATGATATCTCAATAGATTACTTACCTGTCATCAAGAAAGAAAGGTACTAGAACCTTAACTAGTTTTAGTGTGGAATTGAGATGTATTGTCGTTAATAAGCAATCTCATTCACACAACACTGGGTTGTGAAAAACGGTCATAGAGAGGAAATAAGATGTTATTATTTCTATAATAAGAAATATTACCCACGTCCAAATGCACAAATGGGCTATATGCGGAAATGCGTTATTTATTGCATTAAAGTCTCGTTAAGCAATTTCATTAAAGTCGTTCCAGCTGTTTAGGAGGAGATAAGTCACCAACGCATGTATAAAGGAATTAGATGAGATTTATGCTGTTTTGACGATCTCTGGTACTTGCTTAGCTAGCAGAGGTCCTGGGTTCAATTCCTAACAGGGAAATTTTGGAAATTGCATTTTCTATTTGTCTGAGTCTCTGCCGGTGGGAGGCTTTGATCATATCTAGTTACCTTATCAGTAAAAATGTTCCGCCAATGTAAAAATTTACTGTCTGGTACGATACTGTATAAAATCATAAGAGGGAGATTACCTCTTATGAGCGCCCTTCAATGTTATACTGTATCTAGACTTACTATCAGGTGGGAATACGTATTATAAAAATTACGTATTATAATCTTTACGCCATACAAAAAAAATACAAAGTATGAGACATGCACAAGTAATAACAAAGCCACTGTACAAAAAGGCGGTCTGATAGCTAATCTTTCTTCTAAAGACAACCTCAAGGAGATGGAAATGGTGCTAAATTTATAATAATGTCACCTATTTATACAACTTTTAACAGGAAATGTTTTGTGGATTCGTGTTTAAAGGAAGTTAATGATTGTGCACGTCTTATTTTCACTGGCAGTGCGTTCCACAACCGGCTAGCCTTAACAGTGAAGGAGTTGTCAACGAATTTAGTGCGATGAATCGTTATGTTTAATTTTAAAAGGAATATTGGACGAAAAGATCTTACGTAGCTGCCCAACCGAGTTGGATCCAGCGGTTGACCCCTTTCTCGAAATTCGACCTACCTAGCTGGACTATATGTCCCAGGTATGTATACTCGTTAACAATTTCGAGAGCAGAGCTCCCAACGATGACTGGGTGGAGCGAAACATGGGTATTGGACAAAACTTTCGTCTTATCTATGTACAGTTTAGGCCCACCTGTTGAGAAGTTCTATTGAGGTCATCGAGCATAGTATTAAGATCTTCCAGTCTCTACCATTATGACCACCTCGTCGGCATACCGTAGATGACTGATGTACTCGCCGTTTATGTTGATGCCCACTCCATTAGCTTAAAGAGGTGTTCTAACAACGCGAAGAAAACCTTCGTTGAGATAACGTCTCCCTGTCGCACTCCACGCTGCAGTTGGATAGATCTTGTAGGCCTGTGGTCTAGGCCATGTATACGGACTGACATAGTGGCTTTTACGCACAAGCACTCCAACACGTCTTTATACCGTTGGTCGACTTGGCATATTTGCATAACTCAAATATGAATCTTCAAGATTTTGAAGGTTCTCAGGTTTATTTAGGTGGTCTTTACTTAGATCAAGATAGCTTGCGGCAGCGTAGTCGACAAGAGAAACGAGAAATGATTGAGCTAACATAATTTTTGTGGGAATACGTATATTCATACAAAAAAGAAAAGATTTAAATTAACTACATTTATATGCATCGAGTACGCCATAAACCGCATCGTAAAGATGATTGCTACCGTGGAGCGTTGTGCAAACAGGGTCTGGTTACCTACCTATCACGCTGATAACAAACTACCAAATGATACAGCGAATTTAAATCGAAATTATATCGAACAAATTAGTAAATTACAATTTATTTACTTTCTAACAAATCACTCAGGCTTCTCACGGGTAGTAGATCGTATTGTACCTACCTATTATTAGATAATCTCTAGTTTGTTCCAGTATTTTAATATATTTTGCTGTACACATTTTGTAAACTCACGTAATTAAATTAATAGATAAAGATTACTAACTATATCCATCTGTATAACTTTCCAATAACTGTGATGATGTGATCATTTTTTGGAACTCTATTTATGGAAATTTCATGAGTTTGTTTTTTAATTTGCACAATGATAGCCTTTTCAGGGTAGTAAAAATTACAAGGTATCCTATTACGAGGTACAAGAATCATTTCTAGCAATTTCTGCTCTGTAAAGGAGTAGATTTACTTCGCACATTAAAATATAAATGGATATTCCTTCGCAGATTTGTATGTAGATCTATAAAATTATAAAATCATTGAGCATACAAACCGGTTTCTTCTTGAATTAACAGTGATTTGACGATTTAAGAGTTTGTTAACCCTACTAAAACAAAGGATACTTTAATTGTACCTAAATAAAGATTAATAAATACTTTTACTATCTTTTATAACAAGTCGCTACTGTTATCCGATATTGAGCCTAATTAAATATTAATTAGCTTGTTACCGATGTCATTGTACCTAATAAGTACAATGACTCCGTTTTCGACAATACATTAATAGTATTTTGAACTGAAATTTGAATAGATTTCTATAAAAACTGTTTTATTCGGGATAGGACTTTATGTATTTGACAATGTAGTTGAAACATTACGCAAAGTCATATCCTTATATGCTTTCTTTGTCAAGTGAGTGAGCATTATAAAATATCCCATGATATATCCGAGATATGCAAGTTTTTTAACGATGTTTTCATTCACCGGTCAAGTTTTTAGATATGCGTAATGAAATTAGGGAGAAATAAATTTTCGCGCTATTTACTTTATTCTAAATGCAAATGGATAAACCTGAGTTTCATAGTAATAATTGATCTAAACATGTGTATTTATTAGAAATTGGTTTCAAACACTATCTAGAAACTCAAGTTATGGAAATTTTAGTTTGTTTTTAAATTTAATCGAGCTTCCTTTTGGGTAGTAAAATTTACAACTGCCTCATTGGTCTGGTGGTTAGCATGTTCGACTACAGACATGAGGTTCTGGGTTCGAGTCCCGGGTTAGGTCAATTCAAATATCAATATTGAGTTTTCTATTAAGATTTTCTCAATATATGCCGGAAGTTGGGAAGTTGGCGGTGTTGTGATCCATCCCCGTGCCTCGGAGAGCACGTTAAGCCGTCGGTCCTGCGCCTGATCTCTCTCCGATCGTGTCGGATTCCCGTCACATTGGACAATGAGAGTGAAGGAATAGAGAGTGCACTTGTGTACTATGCCTGCCGATACGCACTGGAGCAGCGTGGTGGGCCTATGCTCCAAAAACCCTCTCTGGTATGAGTGAGGAGGCCTGTGTCCAGCAGTGGGACGTCAATGGGCTGCTACTACCTTACTATAAACATTACAAGGTAGCCTATTACGAATGTTAGATTATAGATGTAGTTGGGTGACAACACTGATAGCTTTGAAATGTTGAGAGGTAATGAGTAATTTAACGGAAACAAATTAAAAATACTTAAAAATACCAAAAATCATTGTGCAATATTACAAAATGTTATGCAATACCGGGTAACTTTGACGAGTGGAACAATCATGTGAATTTAGTTTTTCGAGCTGCTTTATGGTGTAATTGTTTTAAGAGACGTAGTGCTAAATTCTATAAATCAAAATCGTGAAATAATTATTAGTATAGTGCAAGTTCGTCGTCGTCGTCGTCGCTTCAACCGATGGACGTCCACTGCTGGACATAGGTCTCACGTAATGACGTCCACAAGGCCCGATCTTGCGCCGCCTGGCTCCAGCGGCTACCGGCGACCCTCTTTATGTCGTCGGTCCACCTTGTGGGGGGTCTCCCTACACTGCGCCGTCCGGTGCGGGGTCGCCACTCCAGCACCTTTGGCCCCCAACGTCCATCGGTCCTTCGGACTATGTGCCCCGCCCATTGCCACTTCAGGTTCGCGATTCGCAGGACTATGTCGGTGACTCTGGTTCTACTACGGATCTCTTCATTTCTGATTCGATCACGTAGAGAAACTCCGAGCATAGCCCTCTCCATCGCACGCTGAGTGACTCTGAGCTTCCGCATGAGGCCCATAGTCAGCGACCATGTCTCAGAACCGTAGGTCATCACTGGCAACACGCACTGTTCGAAGACTTTGGTCTTCAGGCACTGAGGGTTATCAGACGAAAATATCTGGCGTAACTTCCCAAACGCAGCCCAACCGAGTTGGATTCGGCGGTTGACCTCCTTCTCGAAATTGGATCTACCAAGCTAGTGCAAGTTGTGTATAATTAAATAGTGGAGAGAATAAAAGATAGTTAATGTGAGTTGGAGTTTTTATAATATGAGGTATATTTCAAAATTCATTTCTAGCTATATCTACACATTTGATATTGATAACAAGTAATGTAAAAATAATAAGCGAAATCCTACAGTAATTAAAACTGTAATAACATCAGTATCATAATATCACTATACGTTAAAATAAATTAAATGTACTTCAATGAATAAATAACAAAGTAATTTATTAATGATTGACAATTTGAACAAGATACTTATAAAGGTATATCGGAAGTCTGAACATAATGATAGTAGTTTTAAGAAGTGGCAATGCGCTCTATAACTTTATATATTCGGTTAAAAATCTAGTAAAATATTTAATAAATATGTGTATCAAACATAGTTATATGAAAATTCCACGGTGTTCATGTAAATATTTTAAGTGATTATATTGATATTTACAATATCTGGTGTTTTATCGTGTCATTAAACTGGAACCGGAATAGCTGTTTCGAAACGCGATAGCGAACTGTTTGTTTTATGTCGATGGTGAAAAATATTGAATTGTACATTTATGATAGTAAAGTCCTGTAGTAGCTAACTTTCCTATGCGCTTTTACATTTATCAATTTGATTTCAAATGCAAGAAATACATCCCTAATAGAAATAAAAATTACTTAATAAATATCACTCATGTGTATAAGAAAACGAACATTGAACATTAGCAAATCTCTTTTAATATGTATTTAACAAAAGACCATGATACAAAAAGAAGTTAATATTCCTTTTTAAAATCTTGTACTTCCTCAAAATGCAATTTCCATACAATAAATAGTAATCTATTTGAGAAGTATGATATTTTACCAAAAGCCATGTTTTGGTAAAATATCAAAATGGATCATTTATTTCAAATGGAATGCACAAACTAAATAAACAAGACAACTCGTACCAGGTTGGTTGGTACGTTGGTATTTAATATACATTAAAATTCCTGATTACTAATTTCATCATATTATGTGTATTGCCTTTGTTTATTTAAAAAAAATCGGAGTCTTCTGTTACAACCAAGAAGGCTTCAATCTCGTATGCGTTAAAAACAATGTAAATAATGAAATGGGTCATTTTTATTGAAGCTTTTGCGACAAATTTAAAAGTCCACTGTCTACGGACGAAGCTCACCCCGTAAATAAACTGAACAATATTCAATAAGCCCGAGGTTTATTCCTCCAAGAATAGCAGTCGTAAAGTTCGCAGACATACCTAGGGACGGATCCTCGAATCACAATAACACTGGAACTCAGCAGAATCCATAATCTTATTTTTGTACCGCACCGCGAAGCGTGAATTTCGCAATTATGAGAGTCGCGGCTACGATAGGCGATTATTGCCTTAAAGACTACAACGTTAGGTGCCACTGTCCTTTGGAGTGACATTCTGAAAATAAACATTTCTTGTCTGTACACGTGCGAATGTGGACTTTATCTCGGAGACGGAGAGTTACGTGGCGGGATAGGGCAGGTGGTGTGTGAAAGCGGACTCTTTGCAATGGATAGAGAGCAGGTTATACGGCGCAGATGTTGCACGCTGAGATCCATTGTGTTCCCTCCTATAATTTTATCGAAGCTGATTTACGATCGATTGTTCGGCCGGTGGACAGTCCGTGAGGCGTGGTGTGCGTGCGCGAGCGCATGTGTGCGTAACAGCTTCGTGCGTGCTTCCTCCACCGCCAAGACTTACCTGCAGATGGCGCTCGGAATTTACACTCTCGCCACACAAACGCTCTCATAAATTAGGAAACGACGTCTCGGGCAGTCTTTTCAGCCTTATTTTGTGCATTGGGAAATTATTTAGCTCTACTTAGGTTCACCGTACTTAACTTCCTTTTGTTATGTTTAGCGAAAGCTCAATCGTTATGTTTTTTATTAGCACTTTGATAAAACTATACGGGCGTTATGTTTGCAAATTGTTTTCCGGCACGATTGAGATTAAGTTCAAACGTTCAATAGCCACTTGTTGGGAGCCTATTTGTTTAATCGATAGGGTGTAAAACATGAAATTACAGGTGAAAGCATTATGTTCCCGTCGTAACGTTTTGACAGACGTTAAGAAACAATAACACTGTTTTCATTCCGTGGAAGTCGACGTTTTGTAAACAGGCTTTCATTGTGTAACTCGGCGGAGTTTTCAAAGTTTGGACGATGAAAACTCTGTTGAGTTCGATTAGGCGCATGGTTTACATTATAATAATGCGCCTTTCGAAAACCGCCTGATAACACAGAAGTATACGGCTGATACAAAAATATTTCAATTTCCAATTGTAGTGATTTTTTAAAAGTAAGACGCGATTTATTAATTAAAAGGTAAGTACGTAGGTAACAGCCCATTAACGTCCCACTGCTGGGCACAGGCCTCCTCACTCATAAAAGAGAAAGGGTTTTTAGAGCATAGACCCTCCACGCTGCTTCACTGCGGATTGGCAGGCATAGTACACAAGTGCACTCTCTATTCCTTCACTCTTGTAGTCTGATGTGACGAGAATCCAACACTCGCGGAAAGAGATCAGACGCAGGATCGACGGATTAACGTGCTCTCCGAAGAACGGGGTTTGATCAAACCACCAGCTTCCCAACTTCAGGCAAATATAGTAGTATCGGATTCTCGTTCCATCGGACTATGAGTGAAGGAATTGAGAGTGCACTTGTGTTCCATGCCTGCCAATCCGCTGTGGAGCAGCGTGGTGGGTCTATTCTCTAAAAACCAGCGCTCCTCGGAGTGAGGAGGCCTGTGCCCAGCAGTGGGACGTTAAAGGGCTGCTACTTACTTAATGATAACTTTTACCAAAGCCTTATAAATATAAACAAATTAAAATGTTTCATGAAATGTATTCGTATTATAAGTATTTATACTTTTAAACGAAATTCAATGTTGTTTTACTTACAAGAACTATAGTTCGTTATTGTTGTTTTTAGAAATATCATTAAAATAGCCAATCGGTTAACACACTTTAAAATAAAAAAAAAATTAAAAGTGCATCCGTATAAAGTACACAAGTCAGAAGTGAAACTTCTTTTGCAAACTAGTTTTTAAGTCTTGTTTATATTTATACAAACCTTAAACTTTACATTTCCGTGACTTAGAGGTAAGGAAAAAGGAAGATATGTTAGGAATTAAAATGTTAAAACTGTCGAAAATAATACAAATAATATATTGAAATTTCAAATGATGAAATGTAAATAAAAATGCTACGTGATATTTGTCAATATTAGGAATTATTAATTAAATTTTGTTTTTTAATTTAAAATTTTTATGTTATTTTGAAAAATAGTATATTATTATTTAAATGCTAATGTTATTTGTAAATATTAAACTACCTAACCTTCAAACGAATTAACATAAAAAACGCTGCACATCTTCGTGACGCTAATCATGCGTTTCATCCGTACAAATTTTACCCTCATGCGCCTTAAGACGTTTCACTTCAAAGGTGATTTTAATTATCTTTTAAGATACATATATCTTCGGGTACCAGGATTTTATGTATTATATATGGTTCTTTTAACCAACCACAAAAGTCTGAGTTAACAAATACATGTACTTTTTTTATTTAAAAAATTTATGTCGAAATATATGATATTGCACAAATGAACAATATTATAGTTCTGAAGGTAATTTAGGTTAAGGTGAGCTAAAATTACGACAGAGTCAAGGGAACGAGGCTCTTTTATGGGGTTTCCCTGACTGTTGTATAACTTGGAAGGAAAGCGTCTCAGGATGCAGTCACTAGTTCTTCAAAGAAATACTTTCAATATGAGGTGTGGTTTCAGGTTGTTGTTTTAGCTTCATATTAGTGATATTGTTGAACAATTAATGTTTGATTGAATAACATGACGATGAGTGTAGTTTCAGTGAAACTTCTTTAGGCCCATTAAGGTAAAATTTATATGGGTAAAACGCGTGATTAGCGTCACGAAGATATGCAGCGTTTTTTATGCTATTCGGTTGAAGGTTAGGTAGTTTTCATATTTACAATAACATTTGGCATTTTAAATTGCCAAATGACTCTAACTCATTTAATAATTTAAAATATAAAAAAAAAAATTCAAAAACAAAATTTTTTTAATAATTTATAATATTGCCAATAAACGTGGCTTTTTTATTTAATTTTCAATTCGTTATTTAGGACTTCAATAAATTACTTGTATTAATTTTCGACACTTTTAATATTTTAATGACAATTAAATTGCTAACATATCTTCCTTTTTCCCTTCCTCTAAATGGAAAGTCACGAAAATCTAAAGTTTTAGATTTGTATAAACATAAACAAGACTTAAAAATTAGTTTACCAAAGTAGTTTTACTTTTGACACGTGTACTTTGTACGCACGCACTTTTTTGTACATTATAATATACAAAAATGACAATGCGTTAACTTCCTAGGATCTGAGAAGGAAAATACTATGTTTAATTTTACACCTTGATGGTTTCTATTGTATAACGTAGCGCAATTAAAATTTAACTTTGCTGGTTTGTTGGTCATTTTACATGGCGCAACTTTACACTTCAGAGAACAAAATTTCATTTGTTGTTTTATATAATTACTAGCAATGCCCTGCGGTTTCATCCGCTTAGATACTGATGGCAATAGAAAGTCTACTAAGTCGGACTATAGATTTATTTATATTAACATAAAAGTATTATTTCACTTAGTTTTCAATTACTTCCTTGAGAATATTACACGCTTACTTTAATAATCTCATCAATAAACCGATTTACTTTACAATAATACATTTTTAAATTCGTAACATCATTTAAATCGGTCCGGTTATTTTTAACTTCATTAATATAAATTGTTAAAAATAAATTTCAAAACTTTCTTCTATAATATTAGAGAAGAGCTTTTAGAGCATAGACCCAGCACGCTGATCCACTGCGGATTGGCAGGCATAGTACGTAAGCGCACTCTATTCCTTCACTCTCATATGACAGACGGCTTAACGTGCTCTCCGGGGCACAGGGGTGAATCACACCGCCAACTTCCCAACTTCGGGCAAATATTGAGAAAATCTTAATAGAAAATTCAATATTGATTTTTGAATTTGCCCGACCCGGGACTCGAACCCAGGACCTCATGTCTGTAGTCAAACATGCTAACCACTAGACCAATGAGGCAGTATGAATAATATGGTTTGATTATTTTCGCCACTTTTATTAACTTTAAAAATGGAAAAAAGTTGTCATAGTGGCATAACTACATTTTGTCAGTTACATTAATGCAATTTTTATTGAGATCCCTATTTTTTGAGGAAGTAATATAGCTTATGTCACTCAGTCAAAATGCAGCTTTTTATGGTTAATAATTTCAAAAATTTTAAAACTGTCCAGTAGTGTTTATACTTACATACAAAAACACAAATGTTTCCTCTTTGTAACATTAGTTTAGATAATTGAATAATAAGTATTTTGATTAGATTAAAGAGCGTAACATTACAACCGTCTTTTCAAACAAAGGGCAATATTGAGAAATGGAGACAATGGAAATGCAGTATTTTATAGCTCAACTCGATGATCTCAGCGATATAAGAATCCTTATCACTGACTCACTACGGTGTTTCATAAGGCTCGCGATAGAATATTGAGAAAATATCTACTGTAGCCAACGAAATAAGTGCAAAGCTTTGCATTTAACATGATGTATTTACTAAATTCGGTATTCTTTTTATTTAGGAACACCAATACATAAAACGCTTTAAACTAAACTTGATAAAAATGGCACGTTTTCACATATGGGCCAATTGAAGGGACACACGACGTTTAAATATGTGCCTGTTAGAATAGATTATAAATGTATAAAATTTTATTGACAAATGTAAGAAAAATCTAATTTTTTTTTTAATCAACAGCGTTACATATACAAACATACATACAGTTAGAGATAGTTTACAAAATAAGGCCAATTAAGATTACTCATAGATAATAATAAAAAGAAAAATAGAATATAAAAAGCTAATAAAAAAAGGCCTTTAACACCCTCAGAGTACAATACAACAATGCCCTTCCCATCCTACTAAGAATGCCAAGGTTTTGCAGTGCTTCAGCTGTTTGCCAGCGAAAGCGTTTCCGACTTCTATGCGATCATACGCAAAAAAATTACTGGCTTTTGGGAGACTGTGCGCAAATACGAGAACAGTCTCATAAGAACCGTTGCTCAGGCGTCCCCTGATAATGTGTTCTTCGGTACGTGGTTGAGTATGCACCAGACGAGGAACATAAAATAGCGACTTTCTATTTGGAATATAATATTTATAATTTTTAATTTTGCATTAATTTATTGATTTTAATTTTGACATTCATGACTTTTATTCATTAACTTTTATTTTATTTTTGTCTTATAATTAAAAACTAAATTTAATTTGATTTTTATTTTATTGTTAAATCTCTCCAGTGTTTAGGTGTTTATTTGTAGATTTTATTTCATTTATTTTGGTTATGTAATTTCTATGGGTCTTAACCTGAAATAAATCAATTTTATTTATTTTTATTTTTTTAATAACATAATACATGAAGGTAATAAGAATTAATAATAAGTACTTAAAAATTCACAACTGAAATTCGTGGGAGTGATGTGTGTTTGTGCGTGAGTGCGCGTGTGCTTTTCTGTTCGTGTGCGTGGCGGAGGGGGGATCTGTGTGTAAACGTGGGTGTATTTGAATGTATTTAATGCTAATAAAAATTGTATAATTTACTAAGTAAATGAAATTTCTGTTATAAGCAAACCCACTGAAATGTTAGGCAAAGCTTCACAAATTTCCGTTTGAATAAGGTTGTAGGAGAATATGTCAATTATTTATATTTGCGAAAAATTATGTCATATATTACATAGTCTCCAAAAATATTTGCAATGTTTTTCGGGATTTTGGTATGGGAGAGCGGAATATGGAAGATTTTTTAAAGTGGTTATCTGGGAGGTCTGATAGGAACTTTGATGGTAACATCGCTTAGATATTATACACGATTTATTACTTTGAATTAAATATCAAGTCATGCATTTTTCGTTTCATAGCCAATGAATTAACTTTGAAATACTTCAGTGGTGAGCAATATGAAATTCTGTTAGGAATACCCGAACAAGTATAAGGAAAATGTGTGGTTGAACATTTCAATTATTGGGAATGCATATACAAATTATAAATTTCAGAAGCAAATACGAGATGACTAATTGATATAATAAAATACTTTTATAAGAAGCTAAAAATAACAAAAATGTTTTAGCTTAAGTAGGCTCACTAAATTCTTTTGAATTGTCATGTAGGTATATTGCTGTTATATTGAAGTTATTGTCATAAAATATACTTCTTTTTTTATAAAATTGCTTTCAGTTGTGCTAATTGAGTACAGATTATCTCGCTAGTGTCAGACATGTTAGAGAAGACACAGGAAATTGTTCGGTTTACCAGAACATCCCAAGTTTAATTTTGATGATATATAAATTAATTATTGTCAGACGATTGCTCAGATTCTAAATGTCATACGCCATTAAAGCGGTGCTTCTTTTAATCAACTTAAAATAAAATACAGACGAATTGATAACCTAGTCCTTTTTTGAGGTCGGTTAAAAAGGACAAGATTCAAATCGTCTGTATGTTTCTTTTTTTTACGTTTGTTACCTTATAGCTTTCGACTGGGTGCACCGATCTGGATGATTCTTTTTTATATGAAAGGTGGTGCCTCCCGTAGGGTTCCTTTTGATTTAGTCCAGTTCTGATGATGGTATCCATGAGGAAGTGTAAATCTTAAATTTGCATTAAGCATATGCGCCACAAATTATTGAATAACTCAAAATCACGCCAACCGATTTCGATGATTTTGATTTTTTATTAACAAGGATATACTGCTAGGGTTATTTGATTTGAAGGTTTTAAGGAAATAGCCTCCCACTTAGGTCAATAATGAGATATTAAGTGGTTCCTGTCAACTATAGAACAATGTTAAACATTTCATGATGTTTCGTTATCCCTTACCAAGTAAAACTCCCTAGACTATGGATTCTCTTACAAAACAAAACACATCAATATAATGTTGTCGCCTAATCTGTCAGATTTTGATATTTCAACTTAGTTTAGGAGCAGCGGCTATTAACTGAAAGTACCTTCTCTTTTCTGAACATCTCTCTTCTACAAGAGATACTACAATGTAAAAAAAACTAAGCAAATAAAATTGGAACCCTGTGGCTCTTTTTCTGTAACGTAAGATAAGTAGCAGCCTATTAAGTCCCATTGCTGGGCAAACATACTCATACATAAATTAAGAATTAAAATAAAATTACAACGTAAATGTATAAAACTTAATAGCATACGAATTTGTAAATACAACTTAAAGTAACGTTGTCAATATATAGAATTTATTATATAAAACTTAATTTGAAAAAAAAAAAAATAATATTATAAAAAAATAAAAAGTCATGCAATATTTTTTTTATATTGATGCTAGGGCATTTTCTGAGGTAAATTGTTGTATACTTTATTGCCATAACGATTCTTTTATTTAAATATGTGGTTTTATGACTTGGAATCTGAAATATATCCCCACAAAGATCTGGGTTTGTGCAAAAAAACAAGTTGTCGATATTTTTTAAAAATACCGTATATTTACGTATTCAAACGGCATTTTGAATTTTCGGCCGTGTTATCTATTAGAAACTATACAATTAACAGATATATTTTATCGTGCAAAGCTGTCGAAGTCAGTGGTAAGTAACGGTAATAGACATAACCTTATCCCTTAGTATATTAGTTTTCTTAACCTATTCTGAGTCCTTGACTTTTGGGAAAGCTGTTGCCTAGTCCTTTAAGTAAGGTCGTGACCCCTCCCGCTGTGTGATTGACAATTCCGGCTTTTCCTATCGGATATATTGGGTGTATACTGTAATGAAAGGGCATATTGATATTGATTCACTTTGGGATTGATTACTTCGGGTGACATTGAAAATGTTGGGGTTTCATATTCAGCAAGATCATGTGAGTTGTTACCTTTTTTATTGTAGTTATATGCAATAATTTTCCAAATTAATAACTGTATCAAGTGTTGCCACTACAAGTTTTGATAAATGTTATTAAAATAAAGTATATGAATAAAAAAAGTGCGTGTGTACTTTACACATGTCAGAAGTGAATCTTCTTTGGCAAATTTTTAAGTCTTGAAAATAAAGGATATAGGGAAAAGGAAGATGTGTTAGGAATTTAATTCTCATTAACATATTAAAAGTGTTGAAAATTAATACAAATAATAAATTATTGAAATCTCAAATGACGAATTGTAACCAAAAATGCTACATGTTTATGTCAGTATTAATTAAATTTTGTTTTTGAATTTAAAGTTTAGAAAAAAGTTTTAAAATTTAATGTTATAGTTATGAAAAATAGTACATAAAAATGACGAGTGGCAAATTAAAATGTCACATGTTATTTGTAAATATTAAAACTATCTAAACTTCAAACGTATTAGTATAAAAACGCTGCACATCTTCGTGACGATTCGTGAGTTTTACCCTCATGCGCTTAAAGAAGTTTCACTTAAAAAATTATTTTTTTAATTATTGAAAATTTGAACTAGGTATAATAGAAACAGTGTGAACTAATCGGGAAATTAATTAACGATGCAGTGAATTTAAGAGTATATTTTGATATAGGGACGAAGCATTTTGAATTTTCTATTGAGAGTTACAGAAGTGTAATAAATTATAGGAAAAAAATTACCAAATAACTGTTATTTATATGTAACCAAATGACCAATTGGAGTTCGTATTCCTTGATATTGATTCCAATTCATTCCCATATAATTGATGGTTATTTTTATTTCTAATTTGCATTTTACCTTAACTGTAACTACCTTGAGCAAATAGTCTGATGTTAGTTTGACTGTTTGATTGCGGCATATATCTAATAAAACCTAAATGTTTATTGACAAAACTCAATTAACTTTAGGATCTTTAGCCGAACAAGTTTGGAACAGTAGCCTTTTTATCAAAATACAAAATTGTCTAAATAATAAATTCTAAATCTCTCTGTTTTGTGTACCGCGTATGACATTGCAATACAAATTTAAGATAAATCAGTGCATATTTACTCAAAATCTAATAATGAACATTTATGAATTGAACACGTGTGAGGAAGTTATGTAGGTCTTGAATAGGCACTGTGTATGTATGTGTATTTAGTTTACTCGATGTCCTTTAGAAATCTGTTCTAGCTGCCCGGCAAGTTATTTCAATATATATAGGGACTTATATCTTTAAAAATGTATAATGTTATATAAAATTTAATATAAAAAGCAGCCTATTAACATCTCACAGTTGGGCGCAGGTTTCGTCACTGATAAAATAGCTGTCATAAAATAAGACTAAATCAGATTTTAAATTTTTTATGGATCAAATCAAGATTTATTTATTCTAGTGATATGTTCAAACACTTTAGGGTGGTTATAGTTATTTTTAAAAGGTAAGTAGTAGCCTATTAACGTCTCACTGCCGGACACATTGCTCCACATTCCTAGGAGATAGAGTTTTAGAGGCATAGAACCATCAGGCTACTCCACTGCGGGTTGACGGCCTCGCCAGCGCAGTGGTGCGTGTACTTGCTTTGCTAGCATAGGTCCCGATCCTCGGCAGGACGAATTTAGGAAATTGTATTTTCTAATTTGTCGGATTCTGGACTGGTGGGAGGCTAGTTACCACCCTACCAGCAAAGATGTACCGCCAAAAAAAGAAATTTGTGTTCCAGTACGATGCTGTGTGGAAACCTTAAGGGGAATATCGCCTCTTACCAGATTAGCGCGCTTCCATCTTAGACTGTATCATCATTTACCATCAGGTGACATACTGTCAAGCGCTAAACTGTCAGCAATAAAATAAAAAGGATTCAAGCGTTTTACCACTAGGCTATCATGGTTTTACTGTCTCATTGCTCTAGTGGTTAGCATTTTAGACTATAGAGATGAGATCTTGGGTTCGAGTCCCGGTTTGGGCAAATTCAAAATCGATATTGAGTTTACTATTAAGATTTTCTCAATATTTGCCCGAAGTTGGCGGTGTGCTCTACCCCCGTGTCTCGGGGAGCACGTTAAGCCGTCGATCCTGCCTCTGATCTCTTTCCAGGCGTGTCGGATTCCCGTCATATCGGACTAAGAGAGTGAAGTAATAGGGAGTGCACTTGTGTACTACGCCTGCCAATCCCCAGTGGAGCAGCAAGTGGATCTATGCCCTATAAACCCTCTCCCATATAATTAAGGAGGCCTGTGCCCAGCAGTGGGACGTTAATGGGCTGCTATCATGGTTTTTTGTCATTTAAGTCGTAAATATATGGTAGTGCTGAGAAGTGGTGATATATGAGAATTAATTTATAACATGATTACTTTATAAGATTTTCTTAAATAAGTTTTTCAATTTACAGAATGACATCTCTAACATGTACTCTGGGAGTTCGTACAATTTTAATAAAATCGTTTTAGCCAGATAAGTATTTGCCATTGAAACTCCAAATTAATAGGCTTTAAGTTAGAATATAAGCTTAGTTTCGTTAGCCTAAATTCAGATTTCCTTTGTGCCATAGAAAAACCCATTACGAAATTTAATCATTATAAATCCGACACTTTGAGGTCAAAAGCTGCTCATTAGCCCAAATAATATCAAAAGTCATATCAGTGTTGTGTTTTATGCTAATTATTATAAATGAATGCTGGTAAGGGTTATTGTCCAGTGCGCGCGATCCGATGCTATCTACTTCCTAGCGTCGCGCCGCTGTTGTTATGATAATAGCCTTAAGACACGAACTTTATTATGAAGGGTACTATTTTGTGATCAATCAGTTTTACTTCATTATGTCATGTAAATATATACTTATGGACAGCTTTATAAACTTTCAAATATTGTATATAACTGGCTCGATATATAATGATTTATATAATAGAATTAATAACATTTATTCAGAAGGTGCCAAAAATGCTTGGTTTTGACCATGTCCAAGTCAAAATTTACCAAATATTTTATCTCCTTAAAAATCATGGGACGAAAGCCTCTGTAAAAATGTAACTTTTAATTTATTAGAAACATCTAAAGATCTAACACAGAGTGCTCGCATCCTTGCTGTTTCTGAACGCGTATCAGGTTTCTGGCTACATGCGCTTCCATTTGTATCCGTAGGTACATTGTTAGGTAAGACTACGTTATCTTTATCTACGTGTCTGCGTCTGGGTGTGAAAACAACAGAGCCCCATCGTTGTAATATGTGTTGATACGGTTGCACCATCTCACATTGAGGCTACCTCCAAAACAGCGGGAGCGGCGGCGTCATTAGCTGAAAACGCCAAGAGGCGCAAATATGAGAGCCTTGCTTTAGAATACATATTTGTGCCTTTTGGCGTGGAGACATTGGGACCGAGAGGTCCTGAGGCTAAAAGCTTTTTTAAAGAAGTTTCATCTCACTTAGTTGATATCACCCGTGACCATAAGGCCGGGTTGTACTTCGGACAGCGTATAAGTATCGCTGTCCAAAGAGGTAACGCTGCCAGCCTTATGGGCACTTATCCATTTGCTTCTGATGGCGCATTTTAATTAATTTTATTGTTTCTGTCTTAATGTAAAGATTCGATATAATGTTATCATGGTTATCATTATTATATTAAATGTACTAGCTCGATTGTCCCTACAAATAAACGGTCAGTTTGCATTTTATATATTATATCACCTTATTTTCCAACCTGGATCATCTTTTATTTGATCATATCATTAGGACAAAGGTATTTCAGAACTCAATAATTTATCTTTAAAATGCTGTCAAAATTTGGATTGTTTACGTGACACTATACTATATGTAAACTGCCTCATTGGTCTAGTGGTTAGCATGTTCGACTGCAGACATGAGGTCCTGGTTCGAGTCCCGGGTCGGGCTCATGCAAAATCGATATTGAGTTTTCTATTAAGATTTACTCAATATTTGCTCGAAGCTAGGAAACTGGCGGTGTGCTCCACCGCCGTGATTCGGAGAGCACGTCTAACCGTCGGTTATGCGCCTGATCTTTCTCCGGTTGTGTCGGATTCCCGTCACATCGGACTATGAGACTGAAATAATAGAGAATACACTTGTGTTAGCGCATACACTTGTGTACTATCTACCTCACACCCCGCAGTGGAGCAGCGTAGTGGGCCTATGCTCTAAAGAAACCCTTTCTCCTATGATTGAGAAGGCCTTTGACTTGCTGTGGGACGCTAATGGGTAGCTACTTACCTAGAAAAAGATAGTTATTTGCACGTAAAACAACCCGTTCTGGGCTGTTACTTACTTACTATACGCAGGGGCCGTTGATATGTAATTAGCTGTATCCTGTCGTGTCACATAAATAGCATCCGATCTCATGAAATTATGAGAAAAATTGCACTTTACTGTTTAATATATCTATATAAATTCATTGTAACTACTAAGCGCTGCTAAGCGGCATCATTTGATAATATTATGAAATAAAAATACCCTGCTACGTCTGTTTGTCTGCATGTATACACTCATAATTATTGAACGGAATATCATGCTATTTTTTCCAAAACCTTATAATTTTTTATATTGGATCTAATTTAACGTTGAATCGGGAAGATAAGGACGAAGTTATGCTAACGTTTAAGTTTGTATGAATACAGTTTATATCTCGTGGCGGGACGCGCTGAAGTATTCACATAGCATAGGTCTTCAAATTGATGTCAACTCATGAGGATCTTTTCATAACGTAATGCAAGGTACGAAAGACTGTAAGAAATTAATTTAAGCAAACAGTAGGTACAATTAAGCGACCTTATCACTAACTTGCGATTTCAGACAATCAACCTTAGGGCTTGCACCACGTAATTAATATTTGAATTTATTATTGAAATACAAATTGGTGTGGACACAAAATATAGTAACTGTACTTGTATTGCTATTCACTAGCTGTATATGAAAGAGACAGAAGTTTTGCATTCCAACATATAAATAAAAAGAGAAAATTCCGCAGAACGCTGTGCACCGTATTTTTGGTGGGTATTGAATGAGACTGAGCCGTCACACTTGGCTATGTAACGTTTAAATAAAGTCGGCTCTCGGCGTCTAAGGAAGCGAGAGCTATAGTTGGACGCGTAATTATTATATTTTAATTCATTATTTTATTGAATAGTAGATACTTTTTGGTAAGTCATTTATACATATTGTAAATGTTGTTACTTTACTAACACAAAACATACAAATAGTTGTATTTCGTATTATCAACCTCGCCTTGATAAAGTTTTTTATTCTATCTTGTGGTAGTTTCTGAATGTGAATACTTCCTCAGTTCCTTTCAAAATTTCTTAAATTTCTAGAAAAAGACTGTTTTATTGGTCTAGTGGTGAGCATGTTCAGCTACAGACATGAGGTCTTGAGGTCTTGGGTTCGAGTCCTAGGTCGGGCTAATTAAATAATCAATATTGAGTTTTTTATTAAAATTTTCTCCATATTTACCCGAAGTTGGAAAGTTGGCAGCGTGCTCCACCCCCGTGCCTCGGGGAGCACGTTAAGCCGTCGGTTCTGCGTCCGATCTCTCTCCGGTCGTGTCGGATTCCCGTCCCATTGAACTATGAGAGTAAAGGAATAGAGAGTACACTTGTGTACTATGCCTGCCAATCCGCAGTGGAGCAGCGTGGTGGGTCTATGCTCTAAAAACCCTTTCTCATATGAGTGAGGAGGTCTGTGCCCAGCAGTGGGACGTTATTGGGCTGCAGATTACCAAGAAAAAGATAATTATGCAGAGAAAAATAGTTATTTGCACGTAAAGTAACTCGTTTTTGTTAGAGTCATCCGTTTTCGCTATCTTACCAGGAATTGTATAGACGGAGAAAGACGTTTCATCTCGGTAACAATGGTCCCGGGACGCTATCACGCGTTATCACTGTGATAGATGGGGGACGGAGCTTTTGTGCTGTGACAGATCGATGTTGAAACGATTGACCTTCAGAATCGATTAATCGTGGATTGATAGTGCTGCTGTCATTAGGCCAGAAATTGGATATGTTTTTTTCCTTTTTCAATTCCTGCTTTTATCCCTACAATAATAACTATTTAAATTCAAATTTAAATAATCTTTATTTAAACTGATGATTATAATAAAGAACAACTTATAATCTAAATTTACCAGGGTTCCTTCGCGTCCTGTTCTGAGAAGAGCCCACAGCAAACTCAGTCGGAAGACACTTTTTTATCATCAAAATTACAATATATTTATGTATTATTTATTCCATTTAGATTAGAGCAATTCATTCACTCGCACACTTTTGATCCTGTATGTAATCCTTCAAATTTCTCAATTAGTTTTCATTTAATAAAAGAATTGAACTTATTAAGTGACATCTTTGTAACTTCTTCTGAGAGTACAGAAACGTATACATTTACCCTTGAATGAATTTAAGACAATTTTACATTTATTTCTTAAGATATATGAGGTACACTCAATTTTTTTTGTAAAAGAATCAACATTTTTTTATAAATGTACTACAAGTTTTCGAATATGTATACACAGTGAACTGTAATTATTTTAACTTCTTTTAACTGTATTAATAGTTAATAACAATAATCTTTAATAAATACAAAAAAATATCAAAAACACCGAAATTGGTATGTGGATTTGCTCATATTTGAATCATGTAATCGGAAAAAAATTGTATCAATGTCTCATACGTGATTCATTAGACAGGGAGCGTACCTACAATTTGCTAAATAAATAATGAAGATTCACTTACTATGTTACAATTTTATAAATTGTTCTGCAACTTATTTAATCTCCATTGCCATTGTAGTATCATAATATTAAACTATCAAATTACAGTTAACTTAGTACAATACCAGCTTTTAATATTTGGAGACCAAACATTGATGTTTTATAATCAGGCACGTACTTGCTATCAGATGAATAAAGACTCCTGGTTTTGTATAATAACATTTTTATTTGGGATAACTGAGCACACGTAAGGGATATGATGATCTATATTTTTGTTTTGTTGCATTTAACTTGAAATAAGTTTACTTTATTGTACTACTTGTTCCCCAATTGAACCGAACAGAGTCAAAAACATCGTTTAGGAGTTTATTCAGAAACACAGAAAAATTAAACGTTTGTGGTAAATAGCGTGTTTAAGTTGAAAAGGATTAATACTGTATCTGTTTGGATACTATGGCCAAAATGTACATGACTCTTTTATAAGAAGTTAAATGGGTATAATGAGATATATTTAAAAAAAATGCATTTTAATATATTCTCGTATTAGTAAGTAGCAGCCCATTAACGCCCCACTACTGGGCAAAGGCCTCCTCACTCATACGAGAGAGGATTTTTAGAGCATAGACCCACCACGCTGCTCCACTGCGGACTGGCAGGCATAGTACACAAGTGTACTCTATTCCTTCACTCTCATAGTCCGACCGGACGGCAATTCGACACGACGGGACAGAGATCGGGCGCAGGAACGACGGCTTAACGTGCTCCCAAATTTTCCCCAACTTTGGGCGAATATTGAGAATATCTTAATAGAAAACTTAATATCGATTTTGAATTGGCCCTACCCAGGACTCAAACCCAAGACCTCATGTCTGTAGTCGAACATGCTAACCACTAGACCAATGAGGTCGTCAAACCAATGAGACACTTTCGTATAATGTTTTGTTATGATTCTTAAGGATAAGACATCAAGTATTAAGGACAAAAGGTCCAAGACAGTTGGACTTTTCCGATACGTCCAACAATGTACAATATTCCAACCAATTCACATAATATCTCGCCAAACTATATACCAAAAAGTTTCTCAAAAAAATACTCTATCTAGGATTTTGTTTTATTATATCGATGGCTTTTAAGTATATAATAATAGTCAACTTGAATTATTTTTGTCATTTTGATGATTAAATCATGCCATTTGTCAATCTAGGTCATGGATTTTTCAAATCATGCAGCTATTTTAAAAAAATAAATAGATTAGATTTCCGAGACTTAGAAGGAAGGAAAAAGGAGGATATGTTAGGAATTCATAGAATTTAATTGTCATTAAAATATTAAAAGTCAATACTAATAATTTAATGAAATCTCAAATGACGAATCGTAAATAAAAATGGCATGTGTTTTTTGTGAATATTAGAAATTATTATTGAATATTGTTTATGAATTTAAAATTTAGAAATTTATGAAATATTATTATTTTATATTTTATGAAATATAGTATATTAAATTTATTAAATAACGAGTGGCAAATTAGAATGCCACCTGTTATTTGTTAATATTAAAACTACCTATCCTTCAAACGAATTTGCATAAAAAACGCCGCACATCTTTGTGACTTTAATCACAAGTTTTATTCGTGAACATTTTATCCTCATGCGCCTGAAGAAATTTCACTTTAAAGATGGTAGAACTGTAATTAATAAGTTATCTTTGAAACACTGCCTTACAAGGTAAGGACTGTATACTTGTCCCTTTGTACTTGCTGTTCTCGTAAAATAACAGTAGGATATGTAACTCACCTCTTCGATAACATATTACTAAACGTATACTAAATTTATACCCAATGGTATGTTTAAATTTGTATTATATAGGAATACAGATTTATCTATGTGCTACTTCCCGTATTTACACAATAAACATTGTTCTGATCGCTGCAGTGCATCGTAAAGAGTTAATTGGTGATAAAGCCGACTAATTGGTGTTGGTTATCGGCGCTTGCGCACTAATAGAGTTTCTTTACCTCCCTTAACAGTGGAGAGACGATAAAAGATCGTTCGGTTTTATAAAGAACTCGGTTCGGTTTTATATTCCATTAAACTAAGCTTTGCCTAAGGCCTTGGGCAATATCACTAATTTAAAAAGTAATACCCAGCAAAAAGGATGAATTATTTTTCAAATTGGTAACATATAACTCAGTCCTTTTACAATATTAAAAATAAACTATAATATATTTGTAAATATACGTTCCCTTCCAACTACAATCAATGAAAAATTTCTGAAAAAGGATTTTTTGCTTAATTTTAAATAAATAGGTGTTGATTCTTTGTCCCTCTCATAATGGTTTGACTATAAACTCTCTTGTTGTTAAGTGATGAGACAGTTTAAGATGAACTTGGTAAGAGGTAATCATCAACATTTACTTATTTATTTTATATATTACTTTCTGTACACTATTAAAACTAATATAGGGCTACCATAAGAAAGAAGGAACAAAAGGCGATATTATCATTTAATAGCAGTCTCTACCAAACAACCTTTGGTATAGTTGTAGCAGCGAAAGGTGGGTGGTGTATTCAGATAAATATACTAATACATAATGACTACACTCGAATAATTATAACAATATAGATATAGGCTATGCTATGCTAATAAACAGTAATATTTTAAATAAAAATATGTAGTAAAGTTTTTGAAAATGCGTATTGATCGAAATTGCCTTATACTTATGGAAACGAGATCCACAAAGTTATAGCTTGTACCTGAAAAGATTTCCGAAAATAATTAGTTCTACAGAACTGACTTTTTATGATAAGACTGTTTAGGTCTAACCTGAGTTGAATTAGTTTCAGAAATCATTTGCCAGTTTCAACATACGCATTTTCAATAATATCTTATTTAACCCGCAATCAGTGTTACATTTGTCTTTTACGAAAGGCATATTATAATGTTGAAGATTATTTTAGGGGCATTCCAGTTGCACACAAAAGCAAAATAATATACATTGTAACATATACATGGTTAAAAGAGTACCCGCTGAGTTTTCTGCCGTTTTCTTTCTTCTTTTCTGTTTCTTTCTTACTTCTCAGCGGATTCAACGTTCCGAACCGGTGGTAGATTTGTTACCAATGGATAGACTACTGACGATTCAAAAGTGCTTTTTGTAGCGAGTAACTGCACCATTGCGCCAGCAAAGCTGTTAAATTGAGTTACAATGACAAAATAACAATAGCAGCACTGAAATTTCTTAAGAGTCAAAATAGGTTAAATGTATTTGATAAATATTGTATCGTTATAAAAGCTTATTAAGGGCTATAGGGCGGAGTCACTCAAGCTTCGTGACTTTTGACTTATGGTTGACCGATCTTCGATGCGTGGCCATTCTAACCATTCTTTGATACGAATCAAAACTCGTGGAATGAGCAGTGAACGATAAATAAGACTACGTATTTAATTACAATCATTTTATTGTTGGTTACTTTGTTGTTTTATAGAAATAAATAAAAATACCTAGGAGACATTTTATTGCCGCTTTAATGGGCTTTGTTTGTGTTAGTATATAAAGAATTGTTGACGACAACTACCTTGCTGATTTAATGTAATGAAATTTTTCGTATAGCAGTGAACTAAATAACATTGAAGTTTATATGCATCAATAGCATATACATAAATAAATTCGTACTAACGTAACTGAAGAGGCTTAGCAAATATTTGTTATAACAAGTAGTTTGTTACAATTAGTTTTGCTATGTAAACATTTTTTTCTAACATCAAACAAGAATGACTGTCTTCCAAAGAAGTTAAAATATCTCAGCTTTTCCATTAAAACTTTCTCAATATTTGCCTGAAGTTGGGGAGTTGGCGGTGTGTTTCACCTCCGTGGTTCGGAGAGCACGTTAGGTCGTCGGTTCTGCCGTCTGATCTCTCTCCCGTCGTGTCGGATTGCCGTCACATTCTACTATGAGAGTGAAGGAGCAGAGAGTGCAATTGTGTACTATGCCAGCCAAACCGCAGTGGAGGACCGTGGTGGATATATGTAATAACCCTCTCTCCTATGAATGAGGAGGCCTGTGCCTAGCAGTGGGACGTTAATGGGCTGCTACTTAACATATTTGCGTTACTTGATAGGATACGTTGTTTTAAGAGTATATAAACTGAAAAAAATAGTAAAATAAGGAGCTAAAATAAATAGTAATATAACAACACTTTTAATCTATAAATTACAATGATTACACCTAACGAGGATTTTGATAAATGTATTTGTAATGTAAAGGTAAATTTTGAAATAGCTCATGAGTTAAGTGACTACTTCGTTACGTCAAAGAGTTCGTTATATGGCCATGAAGGTTACGCTGTAATTCAATTATTAAATTTATTTTGCGAAAAATTGTACAGTACCAATCATTAAAAGCTCAGCTTGAAAGCTTACGAGATAACTTTATAGTTTTATATAAAACTAGAAATTCTCTGCGGTTTCACCTACGTAGATACCGTGGCAGTGGAAAGGATATTAAGTCGGACTATAGATTTATTTTTGTTAAAATAAAAGTTTATTGTCGCTTAGTTTTTAATTACTTCCTTTCAGGTTATTAGATGCAATTATATTAATCAATATACAGATTTAATTTTACAAGGAATATATATCTAACAAATACATTTTTAAATTTCGTAATATCATTTACGTAGAATGTCCGACATTAACAAATTAAAAAATACTCTTATAAAATTCTTGATTTGGAGAAGGTAATAAAGGAATTTCGAAATTGCTCCAGTATTTTTAGCTTGATAAAAATAACAACAGTATAGGTATATCTCGGGGTATCATTGGTATCCTTGGAATATGAACTAACTCATCAGTCGCAGGCTCAGTTATAAGGATCGCTACAATTTTCTTTAGATTGACATTTTTTAATTCGTTATATCTTTTGAAAGGAATATCCGATCTTAATAGGATAAGGATAATACAGAGGTATGAATAATATGGTTTGATTATTGTCGGCATTTTTAGGAGCTTTTAAAATGTAAAAAAGTAGTTATAATGGCATAACTACAATAGTTGGACATATAGTATCGTTGACTTTTCTTGTAGATATTAATACCTTCTTTAATATTGTAGATAATTTTTTTGTTCTATCATCAATAATTTCCGCGGCGCACACAATGACAGATTTTTTGTGCCTAATTTTTTCACACCTTGGGTTACATTAATGAATTTTTATTAGGGATCCAGATTTTTTTGAGAAAGTAAAATAGCTTATATCGCTCAGTGAAAATTCAGCTTTTTAATGGTGAAAAAATTATTGAAATCGGTATAGTAGTTTTTGTGTGGAAACGTTACAATGATACATACATACTTACACACAAACACAGAAATGTTTCCTCTTTACAATATTAGTTTAGATGAAATATTTGAGAAATTACATTAAATTACATGAAACCTTATTATACCAAACCATATATAACGCACGGATAAGACAAACGAAAGGCGTTCTAGTAGGCATTGCGTCGGTTTACGTGAGTAAGGGTAGTTTGGAAGCAAGAGCTGCCGAGGTTTTAATAGGTGTACCTAAACGCTAAGTATTTGCTGAAGGTGAAACGGTCTGTAATTAAAATTCAATTTGCACAAATCAACTGAACAAAGGAAAAACACTACATATATTTGTGTTTGTTTGTCTAATCATCTGTCCATATAGAATACAAAAATTCTTTCTATCTATATCCATTATAGACTGGTTTCAGTTATCCAACTCATGTGCTTCAACTATTGTCATTTATAATACGAAGATGATTTAGATTACCATGCTTACTGAGTATGGTAACTAGCTGCTTTTTACGACCCACTTTTGGGCACAGTCAAGCTCCATTGTAGATTGGCAGGGTACATATAGTCTCGAGATATGCTGGTTTCCTCGCGATGTTTTCCGTCACTGAAATTTACAATAATGGACTGGAAAAAACAATCAAAATAAATCAAATTAAAACATTTATTCGCTGAATATGGTATACATATTTAGTGGTATACATATTATATAGTCCTCATATTCTACTTATTAAAGTTTGCGAATGTCTTACAGGTATTAAAATTAAACTATATTATTGACATGGAATTAAATAGGTAACTATATATAATAAAATAGTTACTTATTAATATTTATTGTTAGATTCCCTTTAAATAGCCGTCAATGGAGTAGAAGGTTTTACCGATAAGAAGAGATTCAACACAATTTTTAAATTATATACAGTTATTAGTTTAAAAAATTGTGAGGCAAGTAATAAACCTTTATGGTCGAGATATCGGAATTTGTCTTTACAGCGTTCTCCCTTAAGCCTTTCAAAAAAGATTTTCATTATTTTTAAAAAATAATACTAGTTATTAAGTATTACCGCTAAACGACTATGTATACCTATTATCTCTAAACGAGAATCCACGAGTCTCGTCACTAGGCCATCATGGGGTTTATACACAGTCACTAAACACGAAATCTTTTAAATTATTCACGAATGACTTGAAATTTAGGAAAGTCACTCCTTTTGTAATGTAAGTAAGTAAGTAAGTAAGTAGCAGCCCATTATCGTCCCACTGCTGGGCACAGGCCTCCNGATTTTGTATTGGCCCGACCTGGGACTCGAACCCAGGACCTCATGTCTGTAGTCGAACATGCTAACCACTAGACCAATGAGGCAGTCTTTGTAATGTAGTCGGCCACTAATAATGGATTCCCTCATATTTCCAACGGATTGGGAACTATGCGGGTGACATCGGGGCATCAATGTTATACGTATATTATTTAACATAAAAAGGTTTGTGTAATTGTTATTGTCTTGGTCATTATATAATCTCTTATAAGAAATAGTAACAAAAAAGAGCTTAACGATCGGAATGTGCAAAAGAAGCTCGTTTCCTTTCGTGTACACACTCAATAGGCAATCATTCCAAATGTACTATACGGAAACTCCCTGAATTCCGACACGAAAGTGGTTGGAAGTGGAACGGTATGAGTCAACAGATAAGCCTTCATAATTACTGTCTAACAGTTGAAGTAAGTCGCATATCTATACTAAAAAAATTGTCAACAAAACTTACTTTAAAATAACTTTGAGTAGCTGTCACGGATCAATCAATCAAGTCAAGTCAGTTGTCCATATTTAATTTTGTCCCTCGCGAGGCTAAATAGTTGAGCGGCACTCGCGATCCCTGCCCATTTCCTGATGTTGCGCAACCAGGACTTCCTCTTGCGGCCAATACGCCTTTTACCAGCCACTTTGTCCATCATTCTTTGTTGTAACCTTTTTCTTTTTGACGATCTTCCAAAGTTCCCGCTGACAATTCATTCGTCGCAAGACCTCTTCGTTGGCAACTTTATGGGTCCAGCTGATGTTGACCATGGGTTGGAAGACCCGTGTCTCAAATGCTAAATCTAAACGTTTTCTGAGATTCTCTTTTATAATCCAAGACTCGTACCCGTATAGAAGTATAGGCCACACATAACAATAAAGGATACGTCTACGTAATGTCATTTTAAGGTTAAGTACTTGGCTAGTAACTCTAATTTTCGGATCCATGCTAACATTAGGAGATACTACCATATCCTTCGTTTTCTTGATGTTTATAGTAAGGTCAGCCTCTTCACTACACGTATTAATTCGGTCGGTTATCTTTTGTAAATCTGCCTCGGTAGACGCTATTAGGACTGTCATCAGCATACCGTAAATTGTTGATGATACGCCCATTGACTTTAACACCAAAGTCTGAATCTTCCAATGTTTCCACCATGATTGACTCCGAATACAAGTTAAAACATGTAGGAGACAAAATACAGCCCAGACGAATTCCTTTCTTTATGCTCACCTCTTTGGACACTTCACTCTCTATGTGTACTCTCTGAGCTTTTGTATGTTACAATGTAATATATTGCTTCTATGACCATCTGGAATCCATAAAAATGAGTTTGTATAAGTAATGAATTCATAAAAATGAAACTGAAATCTGAAAATTATTATTATATTTTCTTTTTCATTAAAAGGCACTTCTTTTTTGAATTTATAAAATAAAAGAATATGAAATTAAAATGAGTCATTATAAAAATATGAGTCTCTTTACTCAATCGTGAACAGACGATCTCGTTAAATGATTTAAAACAATCTTTGCATCATGGTATTCCACAGACAATACCGGACAGGTATTTCTTTTGTGTTATATAAATACTATGTTATATAAATGGACTTCAATTTCATTGTAATTGACGAAACTTTGTACAGTTACTATTATATAATAGCATGAACGTAGGACATGGAGAGGGATTTCTTTTAAAATGCTGCTTTCCATAGTATATTGGGTATCAAAAGGTAAGGTTCTTACAAATTAATAAAATAAAAGTGTTTTAAATGTAAAAATGATACTTTTCTACCAAAATTATTTCAGTATGTTACTTCTGCAAATCAATCTACTCTTAAATTTTTGTGTCTATTTGGGTGAAAGTATAAAGAAGATATACTACTTCATAAACTAATATATTTTCATTCAGAAAATTACCATTAGTAGTTAACAAAATGTTATGTTGTTAATATCTATGTGTTTTCCATTAAGTAACGATGCAGATACAACTGATTATAATATTTTAAATAATCAATGGCTTGGCCAATTAAATCAGTGAATTGCATATTACATGAGTATTGTTTGGAACGTCAACAAAAGATGCTTATGATCTTCTGTTTTTATTTCTGTTTGTAATTATATTCATCATCATTACTAATATTGCATATTTGTATTAGGTAGTATATAATTTCCTAAAAACATTAGTCGACAATAAAGCTCTTGAGGGTTGGTGTTTGCACCTCTGAAAATGAATATTTATGGTATTTTATATCATCGACAAAGAGTTATTTTACATACACTTATGCTGTTATTGGCTTTACAATGACGAAAAACGAACTGAACATCAAATAATAATTACATTTATTCAGTAAATTACAAATAACATGAAAATGAGATGGCTTTATTTTATCATAATAAGAAATTTTAAGTACACTTCAGATATTATCGGGTTTTAACGATAACTGAATGTCGAACAGTGATTTCATTTTTAATATCTTATCGGGATCTAAAGCGAGGGACCTTATTTATCATCGAATCAAAGCTAGGCCAGCGCACGGTGCTTAATTAGGTGGAGCTGGTCACGCATGTCCAAGTCGCTGCCTATCTCAGCGGCGAACATATTTTCTTCATTAACCTGTCCGCCTCCAATGTTTTTTTAACGTCGCAGTAAAAAGCTTAAGGTCTTTTCATATTAGAATATTCGCGTGTGTGCCGGCGTAAATCACTGGATTGTCACTGTGGTCGACTTATAATTTTATTGTCGGACGAAGGCGACACGACAACGTGTCACGCGAGGCGGCGAGAACCTCACACGACACTGCGGATCAGCTTTTATTGTCCGACCTCTAATTACGGACTTGTTTCGAACTAGATCTCGACTTAGATTGTGGTCTAGACTGGCCATTGGGCGGTCCTTTCGTGAGAGATTAATTGTGCTCGCGACAATATTAAGTGGATGCTTACGTTTTTTGATGGTTTGCGCTTGACTTACTTCATGTCGACAAACTATAGCCTGTGCTGAATAACGTACTCCAACCGAAACCTAAGACATTTTTATATATTTTTTCTTAGAGCGATAAACGGACAAACGAGAATACTTTATACTTGAAGTACAATCAATATCATCCCAGATAGATATTTGCAAATGCATGTGAAGTTTAAGGTAAGGTGAGATAAGTAACCCCCACTTTAACGTCCCACTAATGGGCACAGGCCTCCTCAACGATAGGAGCTGCTCTACTGAGGTTTGGCAGGCACAGTACACAAGCGCACTCTCTATTCCTTCACTCTCATAGGCCGATGTGACGGAAATCCGACAGGGCTGAAGAGATCATGTACTCTCCGAGGTACCGGGGTGGAACACATCGCCAACTACCCAACTTCGGGCAAATATTGAGAAAACCTTTAAGAGAAAACTCATTATCGAATTGGCACGACCCAGGATTTGAACCCATAACCTCATGACTGTGGCCGAACAGACTAACCACTAAACCAATGGAGGCATGTGTAGTTTAGATCTATCCAATTGCTCATTTCTCTTATAATGTTGCGGTTAATTTGATACTGTGATCTTACCTGATGGTAAGTGATGATAGAATCTAAGGTTGGCATGCTTACTTGGAAATAGATAATTTACCCTTTAAAATTTTTTATATGGCATCGTAGCGTAATATAATTGTATTAGCTTGTCGGCACATCTTTGCTAGTAAGATGGTAATTAGACAAAGGTCCCTGTCTCGATTTAGACAATTTAAAATTACAATTTCTCCAAATTATCTTGCTGGGAATTGAATCCGATTCGATTACCTAGACGCCAGCGTGTCCATCATCATTAATTCTCTTCATACATTAAAAAGTGTCACGTGTAATTATATTTTTAAACGTCAATAAAGAATCAAATAAGTATACGTACTTCTTTAGTTTGTATGGTTGTCAATAAACAATCAAATGTCAAACATCTTGATAAAAACTTCTTCTCTCGAACTGCGTTTAGGTTCAACATTTTTATATAATTCTTCTATTTTTTATCACCTCTTTGATGATGCATTGAAAACCTATAACATTATAAACAGGCAGTATGTTTTTAAACCTATATGCCTTTTCATGTTCGTAACTATTCCGTGAAAAGACTACGGCTTCTGGAAGTAGGCTGTCCACGCCCCTCCATGCGGTTATTATGCGACAGGATGTCGAGCGCTCTACGTAATAGGTGTCATTACTGTGTCGTTCAGAAATTGCTTCACTATCGGACGAGTTATCACGACCACTTTATAGGTTCAGATTATAGGCTTCTTATATTGGAAGATTTATTGTATATGGCTCTGATACAACTTTGTCGTTGTAAAATACAAAGTCTACAAGGTTTTTTTAAGCTTGTGTATGGAAATCATTTTCAGAAATAGATGAAAATATGGTGAGCGGGTGAATCTACTCATCCACCAGGGTCTGTTATGTCTTTGTAGAGCTGACTATCTCCCGAGACACGCTTGTATCAATGACATAATCAGAAGGATCCTTGTCATCGTATCATCATTAAGGTGCTGGAAATCCTCGAGCCGAACGGAATTGTGATGATGATGCCTTGGAAAACTGCAAGGTCGTTTGTGTGGGATGCTACATGTGTTGATATGCTTGCATCATCTCACGTTCTCCAAAACAAGCAACAAAATGCCAAGAGTCATGCAAATATGATAGCCTTACTTCAGAGTACATATTTGTACATACACAGTACTTACAGACTACATAGTTGTGTCTTTTAGTGCGGAGACGTAGGGATCACTAGCTCTCGAGGCTATACAGCTTTTTAAAAGTATATTTACTCGGTTAGCTGAAGTCACACGTGACCCTAAAGCCGGATAGTACTTTGGACAGTAACGCTCCCAGCCTTTATAGTATTAACCTATCTCTTTGCCTCATATATTTTAAGTCCGAGGAGATCAGAGAAAACATTAACAATGTTTATATATAAGAGCTATCCAGATATCTGTTGACTCATCACGATATCTCTAAGGCGTAGAGGCTTGAAATTTGGTAGAGATATTCCTTTTGAGTTCCGACTAGAGGTCATGTTTTTTATTTGTAAAACAATTTATAAATCATCAAAATATTATTCAATAACGATAAGAAGGAATAAAAGCAAAGAAAATGAACAAGTAAAGCTAACATAAGAGCATAATAAAAATACTTTTTAGATTAAATTTGTAAGTCTACTGTTATTTTGCTATAATTTCACTTGCTTGACTTTACGTTCAATTTATTTTAACCAGACCACAAACAGAATAAAGTTAATGATAAATATCGCTTACGTATGCTGATAATTTATTACAATTGAATGTTATTCGCAAATCATACACATATTGTTCCATAGTGTTGAAATAAATCTATTTTGCTAATATATAATTACTGGATATGGCCTATAGGCATATGAGTACAAATATCTATAATATAATCGACAATATTTCACATCATGCATTATGTAATTCAACAAATAATTTCTATTCCATTTGAATTTGAACTACCTTTACATACCAAAAGTTTCGTTTTGGTTTTTTGACATTTTGTGCTTAATTTTTTGCCATTCAAGCAGTATTTTGGATTATATACGACTATTCGTGTTCCTTGCATAGTTAGACATTGTATAAAAAACCAGAATCTTTCAAGAATGCCAGCCTGCCTAATATTTTTCTGGCAATCCGAACATTTGTATTAAAATCTTATATGATAATAAACTGTCTGTATGAATGATATTTAGAGAGAAAAAAATATTTAGTCCAAGTCGTTTCTTGTTTCTTTATGTTATTGTTTTGCCCATTAGTTCATTTTAGGGGTAGATGATGTATCAGATAGGGAGGTCAAGTGTCCCCCGGGGGGTGTAATGTCCATAAAAGGGGGTGATTTTGACCGCGTAGTCAGATCAAATATGATGATAAGAAGCTATGGCGGAAAACAAGACAGCAATTTTATGTACGACTGAAAACTCCTTAATTGACTCAAAGATAGTTATCATGCAACATTAAGTATTGGGTTTTAATTATTACGAGGGTCGACTAAGTGGTTGTTTACATTGAGGAAATTGAATTTTCTTTTGAATACAAAAATTACGAGAACTTTAAAGCCATTGGAGTACTTAACCTGGCTGGAAAATTAATAAAGTTAATTCTTTTGTCATCTAGCATCCAACTTCTAACTATTAAATGAATACGTAGTGAGTAGCAGCCCATTAACGTCCCACCGTTGGGCACAGGCGTCCTCATTCATATGAGAGAGGGTTTTTAGAGCACAGACTCACCACGCTGTTCCACTGCGGATTGGCAGGCATAGCACACAAGTGCATTCTCTATTCTTTTACTCTCATAGGCGCAGGACCGACGGCATAACGCGCTCTTCGAGGCACGGGGTGAAGCACACCACCAACTTCCCAACTTCGGGCAAATATTGAGAAAATCTTAATAGAAAACTCAATATTAATTTTTGAATTGGCCCGACTCGGGACTCGATCTCAGGACCGTCGACCATGCTAACCATTAGACCAATGAGCAATACGTAGTGGGACGACAATTTATTCCAGAATAAATTTAATTAATGAATTATTATTTTAAAAAGTCTACCATCGAATTTCACCCAATACAAATAAAAAAATGTGTTTTAACTTGAGTGGATGAATAAAAAGGAATCTTATTAACGAGTGATTTCTCAATTCATATTAAATTTCTACAATATTTGCTTTCCGTTCAATATCTTGTGAACAAAATAATAATGATTATCGATATGTTATAATATCAAAATGGTAGTTAACAAGGATTACTTAAAAACTACTTTGTCATTATTTGTAATTGTTTACGAAAATCTCCAGCTATTTATTTTAAAACTTAATTTGATTGGGAAGCGAAAACAAAAACGTTGCTCCCAGTTTATACTTTAAGCAGCATGAAGATTTTGTATACACTTGTATTATTGGAATCTTTAGAATGATATCATAGTATAACACGGGTACAGTCATGTTGAAGAGGGTAGTTTTATTACAGAGACCAGATGGCGTACGTCACTTATGTCCCCAATCGTTATAGTTCCGTTGATCTTTGACTTTCTTGTCACCATCTTAATATGAACTTAGGTTCCTTTCACATACATGTAAATATGTCATACACAATTACGATATATATTTAAGTTTCAGGCACTGGTCTCCTCTATTATTCAGATTCTCATAATACGAAGGTTGTCTGGAAGAGATTGCTTGCAGCAATAAGACGCTTTGTAAGCTTATATTATAGTTATACAGTGTTTTTTCACTTTATATAAACTTCTTTGAAATGTCACGACTGTATATATATAACTAACTGTTTCCCATGGTGTCACCTGTGTGGTGTCACGTGGGAAAATGGGGAAATCCGTAATTATCGACGTCTACATTTCGAACGCCGTCACTTTTATAAAGTTTAATTCAATCTGCGAGAGTGACTGAGTTTATTGGTCTTAAACCATCTTTTCATTATTACATAATGAATGAAGCTTGAAGCGCAATTGTTGAATAAGTTCAAAATTTGTAAAGAAACAATTTTCGTGTTTAATACCGATATCTTCTTTATTATTTAAATTTTTCTTTATCATAAACCCAAAACAATCAACAAAATATCGAGTTTATAATAAATATAGTGTCAAGTTATGTATAAATATGAAACTCCATTAATTTTATAATATGGATCTTATTGTGTTCCTCATTGTTTCGTTATAATTTTTAAATCAATTTATCTTTTTTACCATATCAAGTACACAAAGTGAATCGTTAAAAACGTGTAAAAATTTTACGCAAAAGAGGCTTCGATCCTTGGAAAAGTCTGTCAAGTATATTAAGTTTTAAAAGCTTAAATATAGTTTATAAGTTTATATGGTAATAATCTTATAGTACTTGAGATACAGGAAACGAGTAATATTGAGGAGAATATATGTAGATATAGTTAAAGAGAAAATAATACACAAGTCATTAGTTGACATTTCTTAAGTGATATTGCCTGTTTATAAATAGTAAAAGGTTTTAGTGATGTAGCTATTGCACACTGAATTTTAAAAAGTAAAGTAATTTGGACAGTGTTTATTTTGTTTTACTAATCCAATAACTTGTTCTGGGTTCAGTATATGTTGGTTGCATTTTGTTTAAGGTCAGATGTCAAGAAAATCTGCTACGCTATTGCAATACCGATAATTTTGCGTGATAAATCTTATGCCATAACAATATCATCGTTTACTTACAATCATGGGGGATTGCAGTGGGAAAATGTTATAAATGTGAGGGGACAGAGTCCTATAAGAAATAGAAATATTTGATGTCTTAATATTGTATTCCTATTAGATTATATTCTTATATAATAGTATTATTGCATGAGAACATCCCTTAAAACGTAAGGGAACATCTTATTAATTATTTGCTTAACGATTAATATAATTAGGACTTAAATCGTAATTTATAAAAAAAACCCATGTTTCTCATTACGCCAGATGCGAATCATCGATTTTTTTTTTAGATAAAACAAAGGTTACTGTGATACTGTGATACTGTGGTAAACAAAACTCTTATTTGCCGAACCGATTAAGTGGGAAGAGAGGCATAGTGATGATGCTTCGCCACAGCATGCGTCAATTGGTGTCACACCACAGATCAGCTTTCTTATAAGGATCTGACGCTAGCTTACAATACTATATAAATGTACTATAAGGATCAAGTAAAAGTAACAGAAAAAAAATAGAGTAAATTTACAGACATTTCAACCAAGGCTGTCGTTTATTTGGGAAAAACAAGTAACACGATGTAAGATGTAATAACATATCAAACCTTACCATTAATACAGAAAAAATAAAATTAATTGCGCCATCAGAAGCAAATGGATGGGTGCCCATAAGGCTGGCAGCGTTACCTCTTTGAACAGCGATTCTTATTCGCTGTCCGAAGTACCACCCGGCCTTAGGGTCACAGGTGACATCAAATAAGTGAGATGAAATTTCTTTAAAAAAGCTTTTAGCCTCAGGACTCCACGGTCCCAATGTCTCCACACCATAAAGCACAAATATGTGTTCTAAAGCAAGGCTCTCATATTTGCGCCTCTTGGCGTTTTCAGCTAATGACGCCGCCGCTCCCGCTGATTTGGAGGTAGCGTCAATGTAAGATGGTGCAAGCGTATCAACACATGTAGCTTCCCACACCAAAGATCTTCCTTTTTTCCAAAGCATCAACGACATATCATCAGTTCTCTTACCATCACGTGCAATTCCATTCGGCTCGAGAATAGCCGGCACGTTAATGGTGACAAAACTCCTTCTGATAATGTCGTTGATGCCAGCGTGTCTTAGGGAGACAACCAGCGCCACGAAGACAAGATAGACCGTGGTGACCGAGTTGAGTCACCCACTCACCACATTTACAACGATGGGGTTCTGTTGTTTTCACACCCAGACGCAGACACGTAGATAAAGGTAACGTGGTCTTGTCTAATAAGGTACCTACGGATGCAGATGGAAGTAAATTAAAGTAAAGATTATGAGTAAATTTTAATTTTAATTAAAAATATTCAATATGCAACTCAGGGTTATCTATTTCTAACCGACTAAGTCTGATATAGTAAGTTGTCGCTTAGTAAAAATTATTAGGTTACTTAAATGGTAATCTTACTAATTTGTAGGAAAGGAAAAGTTGTAAGAGTAGGTAAGTAAGTGAGTTGCAACCCATTAACATCTCAGTGATGGGCACCGGCCTCCTCATTCATTAGAAAGAGGGTTTTTAGAGCACAGACTTAACACGCAGTTCTACTACAGGTTGGCAGGTGCACAAGTGAAGTCTCCTCTCCTTCACTCTCATAGTCCGATGTGACGGCAATCCAACACGACCGAAGAGAGATTAGACGCAAGAACGACGGCTTAACGTACTCTCTGAGGCACGGGGTCGGAGCACACCACCATAATAGAAATCTCAATATCGAATTTTTTTTTCATTCACCCGACAAAAAACCCAGGACCTCATGTCTATAGCTGAACATGCTGACCACTAGACCGACGAAGCAGCCAAGAATAGGTGTAATATTGAAAATAAAGATGTATACTGTTTCGTACTTAACAAGGTAATTTACATTTGGTTGCATGCGGCCCGCCGACCGAAATCCTTACAATTTTCTTTAATGACATCTAATTGTAAATGTTTGATATTGTTGTTGAATCGTAGGATGTGTCATTTTTATAGAATTAAAGCGATAAATGAGGATACCGTATACCAGTTGAATAATTTTCTCTCTTACCCATACTCATATTTTCAATCGATTTTAAAGTATTTTTCATATGACATTCATAATGTGTTTGATTATCAAATTGAAATTCAAAATATCTTTATTCAAATAGGCCTTTTACAAATTCTAATGTACGACTAATGACGATTTTAATTTACTCCCTTCGCGTTTTTCTCGTTTTAGTAATCGTGCAAATTATAGTAAGATTTTTCAATAAATATTCAGGAATTTGATTGAAAAATATATTTAGGACAGGTTTTAATTTATAATCAACTTTTTTTATTGCTAACCATTTTTTAAATAGAGATATCCTTAAGTAAAAGTACGGCTGTTAACTAAGTTACATAAATAGATAACGCTTTAATTGTATACGAATACATAATCACATTTAAGTGTACGCAGAAGAACTTGCATCTATAAGCTAGTATATACCAGTATATGAAAAATAACTATTACCGCTATTAATAAATAGGAGTTGGCAATAGAAGGGTGAAATTTTTAAGTTGTATGTATTTTCAATGCCACACCAAAAAAAAAACAAAAAAAAATTGTCCAAAAAAAAAAAAAAATTTTTTGGGGGAACCACCCTCAACACTTAGGGGTGTAAAAATTAGTTAAAAACCTATTCTCATAACTACTGAATATGCATATAAAATTTTATCAAAGGAGTAAAAACACTATAACTGTGATACGAGAATTTTATTAGATATAAGAGGTAGGTTTATTAATCGAACCTTAGAACCAATGTTGCTGAAATTGATATACAGATAGAAGATCTATGCCTTGACAGTTTCGTTTTCGACCTTTCATACTTTCAATCAGCCAACCAAAGTTGTCTGGTTTCTCAAAACGAATATCAGAGACTATACATAGGTGTACAACATTAGTGTCTCTCTTCTTATTCGTTTCGGTCTTACAGAGCGGTCTTGATCGTCATGAAGTAACGGATTTTTCCTATTCAACGCTCGCCCTTTTTTCCTATTCAAGGTAATCCTGCTGTATTCGTTCAATGAACCTCCCAGTGCAGATTTGGTTTGGTCGGTCCATCGAGTGGTTGACCTCCCACGCGGTCTGATACCTTCGACTTTTCTTTGAACTATGGACTGGTTGTCACGCCGAGAAACGTGTCCAAAAAACGTCAGAACGCGAGATTGTATTAGAGAGAACAGACTCTGCTTGATGCCGAGTTCTTGAAGTATCGAGACGTTTGTTTGAAACTCGGTCCACGAAACTCCAAGCATTCTTCTCCAGCACCACATTTAGAGCATCTATTTTCTACCTTTCCACATCTCGCAGTGTCCACGTCTCAGCAGCGTATAGAAATATGAGGAAGATAAGTGTCCTCACGAGTCTAGATTTCGTGGGCTTTGTGATGTTCCGATTCCTCCATATTTTCTTCATCTTGTCCATTGCCGTTTTTGTTATAGCCATCCGTCGTTTGACTTCGTCAATATGTAACAACGTAAAGATAATTTAATTTACCATAAAACTCACATATTTTAGATTTCTGAGGCGACATTCTGTAGAACATCTTATAGTTACAGTTTGAGCTCGCTTTCTCGTCAGTATTTTATATTATATTCGAAATTATTTCCATTTCCATGAAGCGCGTTTATTGAGCGACATCTGGCGGATCTTGACGACAAGTCACATTCAAGTTATTGTTATTAATTAGAGACTGGGATTAATTAAGTAGGGCGCCAATCACGTCGTCATCCGTTCGCCCGATCCTTGCCAGTCTTACCGAACGTCTTTGTTAACATCGCACCATAGACTTAGAAAGTGTCAGTATACAATAATACGGTAAAATCATAAATTCAAATTCCAATTCGAAAAACTCTTTATTCAATTTGGCCTTTACAGCACTTAATTCCAATGTAAGACTGATGATAATATTAAAGAACGACTTTTAAATAATCTAAAGTTACGAGAAGAAAACATATCCAATCGGGTATACTTCTTTTGAAGTGAAACTTCTTTATGCGCATGAGGGTAAAATTATTACGGATGAAACGCGTGATTAGCGTCACGTCGACGCATTTTCTATGCTAATTCGTTTGAAGGTTAGGTAGTTTTAATATTTACAAATAACATGTGGCATTTTAATTTGCTACTCGTTAATAAATTTAATATACAATATTTTATAAAATATAAAATCAAAACATTTAATAAATTCTCTTTTCTAAATTTTCAACTCAAAAACTAAATTTAATTAATAATCTCTAATGTTGACAAAAAACACGTGGCAATTTATTTACAATTCGTCATTTGAGATTTCAATAAATCATTTGTATTAATTTTCGACACTTAATATTTTAATGATAATTAAATTTGTTAAATTCCTTCCACTTTCCTCCCTCTAAAACAAGATTTAAAAATTGGATTGCCAAAGAAGTTTCACTTCTGATATGTGTACTTTGTAAGCACGAACTTTTAGTTTTACTATCAACATAATATGCATTTGTTATATTTAGATTAGAACAATTTAATCACTTTCATATAACTCTTTCAAGTTATAGTTTACGATTTTTAATGAATAATTTTTTTTACATAAATAACTAAATATTTATTTTGGCTCTCACTTTTATATGTGTACGTAATAATTATCCCACAAACTAATTAATGTAATAGAACTAATACATTAATTAGTTATGTGGGATAGTAATTACGTGACTGAATTCATTAGTAATCACTGGAAAGATTTTAATGAAAACTTTTTCTGGGTTAAGGTGGATTGAAGAATCGATTAGATTGACAATTTGATGTGAAGTGACTAATACCGGCGAATTTTATAAGATTTACAAAATGTTTTGTTTGTATTTGTGTAGAACCAGTAAATAGTGGTGAATTGTAACACTATTAGAGAAGAATTCTTAATATTTCATTTTATTAGTAAAAAGATATTAGTAGAAGTTTTAAAATTTTGGATAAACAGTCTTTTGAGAAGTAATACTGAATGATTTGCCGATAACAAAACATTCCTTCTATCGATATTTGTTTTGATCTGGTTTGCAATTTTTAATGATTCTCTTATGATTATGACGGTCTTCTTCTTTGTGATTATTAATTTGATGGCTAAGTCTAGCAAATATACCAATTGTTATACTAAAATCTAGGAACAATGAGTATTTTTTTTTAATATTTCAACGATATCAATTTGTTCCAATATTTGACAATCTTTATTAAGTATTAGGCCATGTCTAAGTATTTGTAACCACTGCAATTTCTAAACGATATCAAAGTGGTATAATTTTAATCGTGCGCGAATTGCCAGCGTAATGTCGCAGCCACGTGGCGCCTGACATTACTTCTCCTATCCGAAAGTCATGCTTTTGCTCCTGAAGTCCTAAGAAAAGTTCACATCGTAAACATTAAACAATAATTGCCATTTGAAAATTTAATGATAATCTATATAAGCTTATTATACGCTTGCTGAGATTGGTTTTTTAAGAAATATATTTACTCCGAGAGTAATTATGGGTTATGTTAGCCTGTGCATTAATAGACTACTTGCCATACCTTACCATATTTTTTGTAATACCATACCAGACAAAGTTACCCACTTGAAATTTATACTATGATTTTAAGAACAATATATTATAAATTTCTATATTATTTTTTACATCAAATTGCCTCATTGTCTAGTGGTTAGTATGTTCGGCCATAGTTATGAGGTCCTGGATTCAAGACCCAATTGGTCGTGCCAAATAAAAAGTCGATATTGAGTTTTCTATTAAAGATTTTCTCAGTATTTGCCCGATGTTGGGAAGTTGGCGGTGTGATCCATCCCGGTGCCTCGGAGAGCACGTTAAGACTTCGTCCCAGCGCCTAATCTCTCTCCAGCGGTGTCGGATTTCCGTCACGTCGGTCTATGAAAGTGAAGGAATAGAGAGTGCACTCGTGTTCTATGCCTGCCGACCTGCAGTGGAGCAGCATGGTGAGTCTATGCTCTTACAAATCTCTCTCCTATGAGTGAAGATGCTTGTACCCAGCAGTGAGAAGTTAATGGGCTGCTACTTACCTTTCTTTCAAATGTGATTTGAGGAAGTCAGATTCTAGCGAACAACTACACCACACAGGGAGTAATATTACAAAATCAGTTTTCGTTATTTACAAAAACATTTATTTAAATATCTTAAAAAGACTATGAAAAGTTTAACACAGAAGTAGATTCTTAATACTGCTTTGAGTTCAATTATTGAGAATGTTAAAGAAATCTTTTTTAAAAATAATTTCTATGGGTATAAAATTATAAATAGGTTCCTTTGTTTAAACTCGTCAGTTATATTCTTAACTTTCGGAATTGAATTACCGAGTGGAAAACTAGTTGTACAATTATTTTGTAAGGATTTACACGGAATTATGCAGAGACATAAAAACTAACAATGGCACGAATAATACTTGGCTCGGGCTGGTATTGTATGCACTTTATAATTGTTGAATCAAATTTCCCCCAACTGTACATCGGGCCGTCACATTAAGAACGAAAATTCTTTAATTCCTCGTGCAATTAACATCCAGGCCGACTTGAGGCAACGCCAAGTGTCATCGTAAGTTTCAGAACGCGTCATTAAGGGCATCTGCAGCACGGTGAATAACGAAAAAAGTCCATGGACGCGGGGAAGGGGCGAGATGAGAGATTTTATTTAACAAAGTCTATATTAACCCGACGCAATTAGAGAGCGTTAACGAGCTGGCCGTAATGACGGGGAACGCTCTTAGTCTTAAAGCATTCGATATCTCGTTATCACCTACTAAAAACATATTAAAAAATTAAAAGTACGTGCGTACAAAGTACACATGTTAGAAGTGAAACTTCTTTGGCAAACTAATTTATAAGTCTTGTTTATGTTTATATAAACCTAAACTTTTAGATTTCCGATATTTAGAGGGAGGGAAAGGGGAAGATATGTTAGGAATTTAATTGTCATTAAAATATTTAAAGTGTCGAAAGAATAGTAAATAAAAGTGCCACGTGTTTTTTGTCAATATTAAAAATTATTATTTATATATTGTTTTTGAATTAAAACTTTGGAAACTGAATTCATGAAATATTTTTTAACTCTATAAAAAATAGTTAAATAAATGATTAAATGACGTGTTGCCGAATAAAATGCCACATATTATTTGTAATTATTAAAACTACTTAACCTTCCAACGAATCACCATAATAACCGTTGCACATCTCGTGACGATAATCACGCGTTTCATCCGTAAAAATTTACCTTCATGCGCCTAAAGAAGTTTCCTTTGAATAAATAACATTGAGTGTCTGACAGATATTTACTAAACGGCACGTTAATTTTATCAAAAAATTATTTTACAATGAACCGTTTTTCCATCGCGTCAAATTTTTTCGCCCATCTATCGCATGTGGCGCATTACATCTTGCCGCGGAATAGGAGTAAAGTAAAACGCGCTCGGCAGATGCTGCTGAGGCCCATATGACTTGTATCAACTGATTCAGTTGCATAGTGTTCCAAAACACCGCACAATTTTTGTGTGTCTATTTGTTCTTTGTTCCAGTCAATCTCTGAACCTTGGCTTGCAGATAGGCATTAGGATTTCAGATTTCCTTTTTTTGGACATAAAAATATAATTTAACATCAACATGTCGTCTCAATAGATGGCATCGTAGATAGCTTTATAATGGACTTCATTGAACGCCACGATACAAGAGATGTACAATTGCTCGGTATTAAGTACTTTTAGTGGACAATTGGGCGGTTTTATCGCTCATTAGCGATCACCAGACCACCCTGGCGTTAGGAAGATAGTCCAAGAAAAAAGAGAGACGGTAGGTGCTGTGCATAACAGACATACAGTTATTACATATAATATCGTACAAAAGTACACAGATGAAGTTGCGCCGGTCAACTAGTCTAATATATAAATATCCTGTATTAGGATGTTTTATGTTGCACTTCTTTGACATGTCTCGATCTATTTTATGACTTTATTTTGTATATTTGGTAGGTAAAAGAATAGATTTTAAAGTATTTTTCACCCTCCTATTTCCTAAGAGGTGAGCCCTTATTTTTACATCGCAGTTTTAATATTTTTGTTTATTTATAAACTTTATTGCTCACAGTGCAAGCAGCGGGCTACTAGCCAACTTTTCTGGTGATAGAAAAGTCGTTGGTAGATGTGCCTTACAATGTTAAAGAAAAAAATACAGAGATAGACAGAAATAAAGAATAATAATAATAATAATTAAGAGCTAGGTGTAAACTATGACATGAACAGCGGTTATAGCAACACAATAACGAAATAAAAAAAAGTGATAATAGTTATGGTTGAGGTCATTCAAGCAGTGATGTACTTCTTAAGAAAATGTCTTTTTAGTTGGGCTTTGAATTAATATATTTAGGTGGCTTTTCTTATACCTTGCATCAACTCATGCCACAGACGAATTGCACTGACTGTAAACGAGTTATGTTTAAAACCTGCGCGGTGAGTGGGTGCAGTTTGAGCAAAAGTTGAACCTTGCTTTAAGGTAGTCGGGAGCAGCTGAATTGTTGAGAATAGTGAAAAGCAGACAGAGAATTCTCAGATATCTCCTTTCGCGGATTGGAACCCACTCCCTATATTTGTATCAAAATAATTGACAAGTATAATACCATAAGACTGTCTGCTTTGCTAAGTACGGAACTCTTCCAGGGAACCTTAGGGTAAGAGCTGCATATAAGTGTATATAGTTATAACGATAAACTCCATCCAACACACATTTTGTGTACCAAAAGTCCTTTAATTGTAACAACATAAAAACATGTACTCGTAATATTGTATAGAAAGGTGATTGATGAATGATTTTTATAGCATTTAATACGAACTTATTTTACTCATTATTTTTCCATTCATTTTTCCACACAATCGCTCTAGCATTTAATGATATAATTGCGAGAATTTTCTAATAGAAAATATTGTGTTTATATCAAATTTAACGGTAAAACCATTTTCTTTTTATCTAGTAAGAATTGTGGAGTATGGATGCTCTTAGTTTGCTCAAAGTCGCAGGTTTCGCTTACGTTTTAAGAATAAGCCCCACGCGCTTGCGTTGACACATTACCCGAGAGTGATGCGAATTCAAAGCTGCCGCTTTTGAATATAATAATCGTTAGAGTCGGCTATTTATTGTTTAATTAACCCGGCTGGCCGCCATTTGCCTCCTCCGGCCATTGTTTATATAAGTTCGGGGCGGTAAAATTGGAAAAGTTAAAAAAATACCGCTTGGACGAAAGTACGTCATGTATGGAAAAACGTACTTTCGAAAGAATTGTTAACTTATTATGAGTAACATATTTGCATATGACTATTATCTTTTCGTTGTTTAGTGAGCATTTTTATATATATATATATATATATATACACCTATATAACCCGTGAGGGGGTAAAAAAAACAAATTTTCATACAATAAAAATTCAAACTTCACATTTACAAACTATATCTTATATGGTATGTAAAACTTAGTCAGAATTTTTTTTACATAATGGGAACTATCAAAAGTAAATTTTAGGAAATTTTTACGTAAATAATAATCGTATTTGTGTTAAATTGTACAGCGCCGGCTACTGAATGCCTTCCAACCCGTAATGGAGCAGCGTGGTGGATCTATGCTTTAAAAACCCTCTCTCCTATAAGCGAGGAGACATGTGCCCAGGTGTGGGACGTAATGGACATCTATGTGCCTCTATAGAAAGCACTGTAAAATAGTTAAAGGTATCTTTTTCTATCGTAAATTTAAGATTAATTTTCTTTTATGTTAACGTTTGTTTTTATATGAATATGTTATTAAGTCTTAGGTAAAGTACAAAATCATATTACTGTTCTTAGTAAAACAAAATGTAATACGTTAATAAAATATGAATATTTTTTTATATCATAATTGGTCTGATAACAGTTTAAACGAGCACTTCATCTATGGCTAAATCCGCCTCACCTTTTTTTTTCCGCTGGGAAATGCATTTGCGCACCCCTGCCACGAGGCAGGGAGTGTGGGACTCGCCGGCAAAGCCAGAATACCCACTAAAACCCAGCGACACCCTCCTCATCCTGAATTGGGAGTGTCAGAGGCTCCCTTGCGCATTCACCCAGACCCTCCCGGATGAAACCGACTGACTGTTCAAGGAGGAGAGAAGCGGCGTTTATAAAGACGCTTCCTGCCGCCCGGCCTCCTCCTCCGAAGGGGAGCAGCATTTGCTGCAGCTTCATTCAGCAAAGCAAATAATAAAATAATTTTTTTTTTATATATTCATGTTAAAAATATTTTTCTTTATAAATGATATAAATAATACTAGCATTATTATATATTTGCAAAATTTGACGGCACACTTTTGAAATTTGGCGGCACACAATAGTGCCGCGGCACAGTGGTTGAGAATCACTGGTCTAAGATGTTTAAGCCGTCAAAACGTACGTCACATATATATTATTGTATAGAAGTATGGTATCAATGTTTAAAGAAAACACAAACATGACAGAAGCCATTTCAAGTTCTTACGCAACAATTATTTTGACAAATAACAACTTGTCTCAAGCAAATTGAAGAAAACCTACAAATGCCGTGGGCTTTAGATCAAACGCTTCTTTGTTTTATCTAAAGGCTGTTGTTAAAAGGTTTCTCTTTAACTTCGTATTGTCACAATTCATTTGCTAGTACAATCTTTAAACAGCGGTGTTTTTGTTAGTTTATACCTACAGAAATTGTCGATTTAAATTTTTGACTGCATCTTTGTTTATTGCAGCAATTTATCGGCAGCATGGAAGATCCAGTAAAATGATATAAAATACGGTAATCCTACTTAGTTCTGATCTTGAACTGTATCATAATTTAAGGTTAGAAATCAAAGTTATCTATCAATATCAAAATCAAAATCTGTGAACAATAAATGAAATAATTAAGGTCAATCTTCGACATTTAACACGATCTTTAAATCTCATTACGTAGAAAGAAGAATTGCTTGGTTTTTCTCAACTGAGTTGAGGTATGCGGGCCTCGAGGCCATGTCTCCTTATCCTGGAATCTTCCTTAGGCTTCAATTTATTTATTTATAAACTTTATTGCACAGAGTGCAAACGGCGGGCTTAAAGCTACAAAGCTTTATCTACCAGCCAACCCTTCTTGTGTTAGAATAGTCGTTGGTAAATGTGCAGTGTTAAAGAAAGTATACAGAGATAGACAGAAATAAAGAAAAATAAGATAAAAAAAAACAGTAAAACATAAACATAAATTAATAATAATTAAAGCTAGGTGTAAACTATAACATAAACAGCAGTGGTAGCAACACCATAATTGATTGAAAAAAACAAAAAAAGCGATAATAGTTGTAGTTGAGTTGAGGTTGAGCTGTAGTTGAATTTAATGCCTGGTAATCTTTTTTGCCCAAAATCATATGTTCCCGCCGGCTACGCTCCGATCGATCTGAGTCAGCCCATTGTGTTGTCCAATCCGGATGTCGCCACTGCCATTGCGTCGTCTTTGCCAGCATCATGTCCTACGTCAGGTGGCGTTAATAGCAGGAGCTCACGAGGGAAGGGACACCTAGTATTTGCTGCTCTTAGGTGCTGGCTGTTGATTCTGATATGTTTGGGGAGTTGTTTGTGTGGCGGAATATACTCCTCGCCATCTTCCTCACGAACACCTCCACCAGGAGTGTCCTGGTGTCAAGGCGAATGACGTCATTTCTGTCGTACCTGCAAACTTATCCTCGGAGTGCAAGTCAACCGCATACGTCAGTCTGGACCGGATGGGGGCCGTATACCTTCAATTTGGCTTTTATTATGATAGAAATCGGTCGTTAAACTTTTTAGGCGAACGATCAATATATGACAGCGATCAATATATGACAGTTTGCAATTTTTCGCATCCTACATTTAACTAATGAATTAACATTTGAAAAAATTCTATTTGAGCTTGAACATATGAAAATAAAGCATTTTATTGACGATTAAAATTTCACCAGCATTTCGAAAGAGTGTTGCTTAATATTATTATTTGAAAAATGAACCATCAGTAGAAGTTCTTCTAAAACTTATTCTAACAAGCTTTTAAGGGAAAAATAGTGATTCTTATGACTCTATTAAAATGATTTTTTAATGAAACTATCCTAAATTAAGTGAAAATCTAATTAACGCATACCTGTGATGTGTATACGTGTATGTTAATTTTAATTTATTGACTTAAAGGTGGTCCGTTCTCAGACGCTTGTATGACTTTTTTTGCTCTTAAAACCGGAGATACGCGATCCTTCATCTCATAAACGTATTCCTTGTTTTCGTCACAGTCGTCGTTAAGCTCGTAAACTTATTATTTTATGACATCCAACAACTCGTTTCTCATCTTATAAAGGGTAGCACTTATCCAATACTGTCGAAAAAGTTTCTTACACAAAGCTACGATGTAATCACTTCATAAATAATCTCATGTTAAAGAATCCTTTCCACTCATACTGATTAGGGTTTATTAGGAATAGCTCTTCACTTTCTACACATTTAATATTGTTATGTTAATCAAAAAACTAAAACTCATTATTGTGTATGGCAAAATATTAATAGAGAGAGAACTAGCGCCTCTTTTTTTTAACAGCAATAAAAAACTTTAGGTTATCTTTCTATACAAAAAAAGTTGAAAGTACGTGCTTACAAAGTACACATGTCAGAAGTGTAGCTTCTTTGGCACACAAATTTTAAGTCTTGTTTGTATTTATAGAAATCTAAACTTTTAGATTTCCGAAACTAAGAGGAAGGGAAAAGGAAGATATGTTAGGAATTTATTGAATTTAATTGTCATTAAAATATTAAGTGCCAAAAAATTATACAAATAATTTATTGAAATCTCAAATGATGAATTGTAAATTAAGGTACCGCGTGTTTTTTGTCAATATTAGAAATTATTTTGTTTTTGAATTTATAATTTAGAAAAGAGAAATTATGAAATATTTATATTTTATGAAAAATAGTATATCAAATTATTAAACGTCCAATGGTAACTTCAAATACCACATGTTATTTGTAAATATTAAAACTACCTCACCTTCACACGAAGTAGCATAAAAAACGCTTCACATCTTCGTGAACTAATTTCACTTCAAAAAAATATTACGATATCTATATCTATATATGTAAAAGAGATCTATTGACTTTTAACTTGAAATTTGGTAGGAATATTCCTTTTGCCGAGTAGAGGTCAGCTAATAATAGATTTTGAGAAAGTCACCCGAAAGGGGGGCTTCAGGGGTTTTAATTAAAAAATTTCAAATGTTCACATAAAAAAAATTAACCACATTTACAAACTGTATCTTTTATGGTATGTAAAACTTGGTCGTAAATTTTAGATATCTAGGTATCTATTGACTCATAACGATATCTCTGCAACCATAAGGCGTAGTGACTAGAAATTTGGGAGGAATATTCCTTTTTCCGAGTAGATGTCAGCTAAGAACGGATTTTGCGAAATTCCACCCGAAAGGGAGTGTTATACGTATGTTTCTTACTTGCAAAACAATTTGCCTAAATGAATGAAAATTACCACTTATACACTTCCCAAAAACATTCCACGCAGACGCAATCGCGGGTTCAGCTAGTTTATTATAAATGTTAACACCTCCACGGCTAATGGGGTCGTTATAGATAATAGCGAAATGCCATTTATTTCATATCTATATTTGCGCAAACGGAGGCCGAGGGACATGTGTAACTCAATAATTTTATTATGCGCGGGGATTTGGCGTACAATTGCGTGAAATATTATCTGTGGGCGAGGTCCATGACATATGCTGCGGAACCCCACGTCAACGCGTGGCGGATTTAGTCACAGCGAGATATAGACACGTTCAGAATTTTGACTTTGCTATTTCAAAATGTAGTACAGTTATATAACTGTCTTTTTGTTTTTATATCACAATTAATACGTTATTTCTCACGTTTTAAAATGCTTCTTTTCCTACTTTGTACGTAGTACAAACACGTACATAAATATGTTATATACAAGCTATGATCCCGGCTTCGGTCGCGTAAAATAGTGGTTTAGAAAGTATTTTTACTGATTTAAGCTATTTATTATACAAATAAAACATGTACTTATTTATAAATTCCTTAATGAGCGGATTCTTAGTATCTATACGTTAACTATCTATAGGTTAACATGGACTTGTATATATAGATATACTACCCTAGCATTTTCATGAATTTAAGCAAATTGTTTTATAATTAAGAAGCATGTATAAATACGTCAATGAGCTATTTGCTGTGTATTGTTGCAAAGAGCGTATAGTCCTTTATACCATAAAATGTGAAAGTTAGATTTTTTAAAATTAACACCCCCGAAACCTCCCATGCGGGTAGAATTTCACAAAATCCGTTCTTAGCTGATCTCTACTTGGCAATAGGAATATTCCTACCAAACTTCAACTTTCTACGCCTTATGGTTCCAGAGATATCATGATGAGTCGATGGATACCTGGATATTTCTTATATTTATATGTAGACTAGCTGAACCTGCGACTTCGTCTGCGTGGAATGTGTTTTGTTTAGCATTTTCATTAATGTATCCGTTCTTAGCTGACCTCTACTGGGCATAAGGAATATTCCTACTAAATTTCAAGTCTCTGCGCCTTATGGTTCCAGAGATATCGTGATGAGTCAATAGATACCTGGTTATCTCTTTCATATATATATATATATATATATATATACACACAAATACGTGTATATATATATATATACACATAAATACGTGTATATATATATATATACACGTATTTATGTATTTCTTAATTAACGCTGTCTCCCTAACCGGAAGGGTTGTCTGGAAGAGATCGCTATTCAGCTATTAGATTGCCCAATTGTACACTAGATCTAGTTAACGTTAAGTAATTGTATTGTTCTTTTGTCTTTTTTATGGTGTTCAATAAAGTATACATCTGTTAATCTATACATCAATCTATTTGCAGAGTTGCAGTGTTGCACTGCAAATACATACATATATATAGCTAATTCTCCTTTCTGAAGCTATAGACTATCTGTATACCAAATTTTATTATTTAAATTGGATCAGTAGGTTTGTCGTGAAGGCGTGACAGATAGAGTTACTCTCGCATTTATAATATTAGTAAGGATTGATGTTAAGATTGCGAAGTGTCACTTATTTGTTACCTACAGGAATGAGAAATTCGAAACGTTTTGCATACAATACAAAGTTATCTTATCTTTAAATCTATTTCAACTCCAATAATTTTATTTTTGACCATAATAACAAATATAACATTTAGCTTTTAACGTTTTTTGTAATATTGATGATTAAGTGAATGGAGTGACCCATTTATCAACCTACGCTTTTTAAACCATATAGCTACTAGAACACGATGCTAAAAACATTTTATTAATAAAAAATTCGGGAAGTAACAAACTATTTGTGTTTGAAACAGTGTCTTACAAAACTAGGATTTTATATTTGACTCTTTACACGTACGGACCTTGGATTAGACGAGATTTTCCCTTTTCCGGAGGCTGACTTTTTACTGTTTTTATTTACTAAAATAATATAAAAATTTGACGTACCTATTTTGTTATTTTGCTATGGGATGCAATATCGTTTTAAACACTGTAATGTTCCGCTAATTTAGTATACGCATGGGGGTAAGTGAACAATGCATTGCGCGTGACTGTATGACAAAAAATATGACATCTCTATAAATCCAGTGCACGGCGCTCTATTAAATGTGTTTGAATGATTAATAGGTTCTTTAAATAAAATATTATTTTATGAGTTTAACAGAATCATTCAAGGCATAATTATAACACATATTTACAGTATAATGTAGCATTATCATATAAACGAAAACAACAACCTTGTCAGAAACATCCTTATTAATGTTATCATATATCAAATGCTTTTGAAGTGAAACTTCTTTAAGCGCATGAGGGTAAAATATTTTTTTATTACAAAACGCGTGATTAGCGTCACGAAGATGAGCAGCGTTTTTTTTACTTTGCCACTCGTCCATTAATAATACTATATACAATTTATATATATTATATAATATACAATTTTTCATAAAATATAAAATAAAAATATGTCATAAATTATCTTTTCTAAATTTAAGATCCAAAAACAAAATTTGAATAATAATAAGTAATATTGATAAAAAACGGGTGGCATTTGAGATTTCAATAAATTATTTATATTAATTTTCGACACTTTTAACATGTTAATGACAATTAAATTCCTAACATATCTTCCTTTTTCCCTCCATCTAAGTCTTGGAAATTTAAAGTTTTTGATTTGTATAAATATAAACATGACTTAAAAATTACTTTGCCAAAGAAGTTTCTCTTCTCACATCTGTACTTTGTACGCACGCACTTTTTTTTTCAAAATGTTTGCTTGTCTGTGATATCTAGCGTAATTTGTATAAATACCTTTTTAATTGGACTTCAATAAAAAGGTAGGGTGATAATAAATAATAGAAAATCTTGATTTTAATTCAAGAACATACCCTGACCTGTACACAAGATGACATTCTAACGCTAGTAGAACGCTTAAAAATGTGTGGGAATGACGTATTATATCGATATGTCACGTGATCACATGAACAAATTGTACAGTTCTAGGCGTTCGACCTAGCTTTTTTTTTATTTATTTATTTAGGAACACCAACAGCACATAAATTAAACGCTTATAAACTAGTATTAGTAATAATGATACATTCGAATGTAAGAGCCAATTATAGGCGTACACAGCTTTCAAGATGGTGTTTGTTAGACAAATCAAAAATGGAATCAAATGGTTAATTAATTAACGATGGACAAACTAAACAATATACAGAAAATGATACTAAAACACACAACAATTACACTATATTTACATAACTACAAGCATACTCGAATTGTTGGTAATATTTTTTCAAATTTTTGATTTGAAGCGCTGTAGGTTTTCACAGAATATGTCAATGCTAGGATTAACTGCACAAATTCGGTTATTGTACTTAGAATGTAGGTTGACTTGCAAGAAAATTAAAATGTCACTTCGCCACAAGGTGACACTCTACAAAACTTGCATCCGCCTCATCATATTGTACGCCAGCATCGTCTTCGCACACGTGCCAGACTATAGATTGGCCCGTCTGCAGACGCTGCAAAATAGATAAATGAGGATGGCCACGGGATGCCCCTGGTACGTCCGAAATGTAAACCTACATAGGGACTTAGAACTCCCCACGATAAAGAGTTATTTCAAAGAGCTCTCCGAAAATTACTTCAAGAGAGCCATCAATCATAGGAACCCACTAGTGGTTAACGCGTCCTCTTATAGGATCCGTCTCAACGTTCTGCCTAGGAAGAGATGGCCTAAATATGTCCTTAACGACCCCGACGATATGATAACTATCGACAATCTACCATACCAGGTATGGACAAACACTAACACAAACGCTACACAGCGACTCCGCTGACGGAGTCGAGGTCCCCGATTTCTGACGTCACCCGGACATGGACTTCGCCCACGTTCCCGGGGGCGCTTTTGATTCTCCCTTTTCAGGTGATGTTTCTGCGATAACGTCGCTCCAAGCCGAGGCTTGGTCATCTGACATTGGAAACCAATCAATTTATAACTCAATTGTAATTGCTAGAAATATCTATACTTTAAACCTTATATTGCTATACATGGATCGGAAACGATATATTCGAATAGTTAACTATGGGGATAAATGAAAACCCCCTAATAATATACTAGTGGAAAAAATTAAGGGATTAGCTCTTCATTTTTGGCGAATTAAAATAGAAATAATAATTTGATGCTTGAAGTTTCTAAATTTTGGATCTTGAAAAACAAAATTCTAAGTAACAGATATGGCAAATTCATAATGAAGAAAAATTTTGAAACTTTTTGGATCTTACTTTTGGTGTACGGATTTGAACATTTATTTTTCAATTTATGGATTAGACAGGTTGTCCGCTTAGCTTCAAATTCGGTGTTTGTGTGTCGTTGATGGATTTCACATACTTTAAATCGTCAAAAATGTCTATATTTTTGATCCCTGCATTTTTTCTACAGTATATAAAATGTAAAGTTCTACTTAGGCGAAAATACTTTGTTTAAGTTTTAAGTACAAAGTTAACGTTCTAGATTTTCTTTTGAGGCAAGAAGTAGTCGTCGTCCGTCGCTTGAATATCAAAATGTAACCATTTAAAACCATACCAAATTTGATATGATAATACCATGTACGTGAAAGCATTGCAGACATTGTATTTACAATATAAGGGAGGATCAACTTTAATGATATCGGAAAATTAATCAAATTAAATAGCAACTTCTTAAACCCCCGGCAATTACGGCAGCATCATTACTCCGACGGATCTAAATCGAAAATATCTGTAGAGTCGCGTGGCAAGTAATCCCTTGAACGCCCACTGCGTGAGAAGTGAAACTGCGGGGTCCGATCAACCACTTAGTTGATCGCTTTCGTGTCTTACGATTGATAGAGGGTGGGTTGTTGAAAGTTAATTCATGTTTGATGTCACTATAGCTTTATTATGGCTGAGGAAATGCAGTTTTCTTCTGAGGGGCTTCCTTTGTGGTCTAAATTTAATGAAGTTCCGAATCGAATTCATTATCAATCAGATGAATACTTGATTTATAAAGTTAGTTCAAGTAGGCTCAAAAAGCACTTTTGAACCGTCAGTAGTCTGCCGTTGGTAACAAATCTACCACCGGTACGGAAAATTGATTCCGCTGAAAAGAAACCAGCAAGAAACTCAACGGTTACGCCTTTAAACATTGTTTATGTACATGACAATGTGTTTGGCTTTCATGTGCAACTGAAATTAAGTCTAAATATCTTTCTCATTTAAATAATCTTCAACATTAAATGCGCTTTTTGTAATTGGACGTTTTAACATATTTTTTAAAACCACGTGGAGGCAAATCCAACTGTGATTTCGGTATCTTAATAAAAATGCGTATGCTGAACTCGACAAATGATTTCTGAATCCTCTTCACTCTAAAATATGGCATATGTAATGCCATGTTTGTTTTTATTTCTTGTATTAAAATTGTGTGTTTCGCTCATTTTGCTGTATAAATGAATATTATAACGAATATATAAAATGTTATTTAATAAATATTGCACGTACTTGCTCTTTTTTGTAATATAAATATAGTTTCAAAGTTCGCCGCCTTCCCCATGACAGTATGTATTAACATAATGCGATGAAAATATGCGGAATACTCATATTAATATGACAATATATATTTAATATAAGTATTTTTGGATATTTCTTTATATGTTTATTTTATTCCCTCCCTCTTTACATACCGATGTTTTAATCCTCGATTGTCTGGAAGAGATCGCTTGTTAGACATAAGACCGCCTATTGTACTCTCTTCCTTTATTTATGTTTGTTTTAGGTGTAAAAATGATAAAATAAATAAATAATCAACTTATCTACGTATTTACGCGCCTAATTTTTGCATTGCACTACAATGCGTAGTCGACGACGACGACGACTACAATGCGTAGTCTTGTTTAACCGACTTCAAAAAATGGAACTTATAAATTCCTCTGTATTTATTTGTTTTCATTATTGTCAGGACAGATTTTGCATAAAAGAAAAAAAAATTTTCGCGTGTGTGACAAAATTCGTAAACGGCTGCACCGATATTAATGAAATTTTTGGAATTGAGAATTGTTAAGCTAAACAATTCTATCCGATAAAAATAAAAATTCTCCATATCTCGGGGGGCAGCTAGTAGAAAATAATGTAGAAAGTAAACTTCCTTATGATTTTCAGCCCTTACTTATAGGACTCTATTGCACGATTGAAAAACGCTTAAAAATAAAACTTAAAAAAATATATAGCGACATAAATTGTCTTTTAAATTAATTAAATATATAGTAATATTAAAGTTCTCTTCCATTTAATAATTCGTAAAAGATTCCACAAATTAAACTGACATAGTAAGTGATTGTTCTCAAACCCTTTACGAAGACACCCCTCAGCAGTATTAACCCTTAAACGCTCAGGGACGAAGCGACACGCGGTCTGTCACATTCACAATACTGCGTTATAGTTTATTATAATATTTTCGTTCCACATTGCCCCTGTTTCCCCTCGCTCTACATTTCACACTATGCGATTTTGTGGTCCAAATTTTTATAGCGTCTACGTTAAACTTAGTCACGAAGCCTAATCAGTGGAATTGCTCTAAATAGTACTTAAATATTTTTATACAATTTTATTGCTAACATAACGAATATATTGGAGGTTTGAGAATTTTATTTGTAACGACAAACATTTCAGAAGTAAATGACTTATTAATACTTTATAAAATGTCTTTATATTCCTTCTATATTAAAATGAATACATGAAAAAAAATACAAAGCTTTAGACGGTTAATGCCCCTTGGAAAGTCATAACAGTTAAATACAATAAAATGTTGTAGCTTAGTCAAATCGCTAACGTAAGGATTACCTCAGTTACGGGACATTGTTTTAATAAACGCAAATTTTAATAATTATGAAATGCTTTTTATCATGCTTGTAAAAGAAATTTTATTGCTGAAGTTGAAGTTCATAGTTTGATTCACCTGATTTTAAGTGATGTTATAGACGAAGATCGTATTGCTTCGTACAACATTGTATCGGAACGGAATATTCTTTCATAGTGGCACATCTTTGTGATGAAGGTGGTAGTTAGCTACAGCCAAAGCCCACCCAAGCCTAGTAGAATTAAACCCGAAGTGCTAATGAAGCAAGATTCGAATGATTACGTCAATAAAGTACTTATTGCAATGTCTTTCTAAAGATTAGTAGTCAGCTCTGTGTATACATTTTTGTTATTCGTGAGGCGAAAAACTTCATATAACTTGTAGGTTGTTAAAATAAAAAAAACCACTAGTGTGCAGACAGCCCTTTTCAGTTATTACTGCTTGATCCGAGATGACAATAAATCATCTAATTTGGCGACGAAATGCGAATTCCGGCCTCAAATGTATCAGCGCAGTGGATTTACTATGTTCAAATGACAGCTACAAGATTATTACAGAAATAACGCCACATGACGATATATGGTTTGCAGTATATTAAACAGATTTATACGTACAAAATTTGTTTAGCATAAGTAGTTTTAGGTATCATGTAAATGTATTGAGAATTTTATTTCGTGACTGTAATGAAGCTGAAGTGTTGGTAGAGTCCTATTTTATTTACTAACATGGACGCTAACATAATCCTTAGGTCAAATTCCGTTTTAATAAGTACATTATGCGATGAATAATTAATTTCATTTTTTGTTCTCTCTTAGCTATCTAAAAATATATACAATGTAAGATAATTATTACAGTATATGACATAAATAAAGTTTAACAGGAAACTACAAATATAGAAGTGCATAAACTAAATGGTATGACTGATAATTTTTAAAATGGTACGTATGCCACTAATGGAAAAATCATTTTGTTTATTGTGTATACATTACAGTGTTAAAGCCTTTATTTCATTGCGATTATAGGATTACTTATTGATTTTTAAGTTTACAACAGAGTAAGACTTCAGAAAATCCTGTTTTTGTACCAGAAATATCAACCAATTCATAAATATATATAAAACTATATATATATATATATATATATATATATATATATATATAAATCAATTCTTGTTCGTTAGTCTCGCTAAAAATCGAGAGTGGCTGAACTGATATGGATAATTTCGTGGTACGAACTTTGCTAGGTCAGCTAGTGATTTTAATACTGTAAAAGTGTACATCCTTTAAACCCTATAAAATGCTTCACATTGTAGATATAAGCATTGTCGCACATTACCAGACAAATGCCAATAATTAGTTATTTTCCCATTGTTGATATGCCATGAGAGTAAACTCTCTGATGTACATAATAATGTTAATACATACATGTATGTACATGGATCGATGTGGCTGGCGTACGGAAACAATGGCCAAGGCGTCGACACAATGGACAATGCCCGTGCCTCCGATACGATAAATACCCATCTGTGTCTGTGTGAGTGCGATATGTGCTTTCATATTGTGTAATACAACACAATTGGTACTTGAGAAATGAGTCTTTATTCTTATGGTTTATAAATGTGTTTCCAAATAGTGCTATAACACTGCATCCTTTTTCAAAACCATTTGCATATATACGATGTTAAATAGGAAGTAAAGAAACCAATAGAGAGAAGAGTTGAGCTTTGGCCTAAGATTAACTATCCTTGGCTTAACTAAGGAGAGATACCACGCTTTTAATAAATGTTGTTGCATTTAATAAACTATGGGGAGGAAAAAGTAAGTCTAGGGTTTTCAAGCGGAACAGGCTGGCAGCGCATCAGAAATAAACTTAGTTTTACACTTAAAAATGGCAGGTCAGCCTCATGCAAAATTAGCCATTTATGCAAAGGATAATATTATAAAACCCCAGTATTCATTTATGAATTGGCTCGACCACTGAAGAAGGAGCTGACCACTACACCAGTGATTCAGTATATGGATGTTTTTTAAAATAACGATGAATTTATTTACATGGTTCAATATGATGATGTTATGAATGTTAGATGATTATAATAAAAAATCTCTAGTAATAAAAGTCTTTTAATCCTCGTTCCATGAAAGCTCAATGTAGCTTACAGATGTCCACAATCCTCATATTATTGAAGGCGTGGTTGTAGTAGATAAGTAGATTTGTGACAGCACAGTAACGACGCACATAAATTTGTGAGGACAAACACCGTTATACTAGCTTAGCTTCCGTGCAAACAAGGGTCTGAATGACACCAGCCGATATTTGAGGGTAAAAACCATTTATTAGCTTGCAATACCCTACAAATATTGAATAAACTGGTCAAATGTTTTTAATATGCCACGTATAGTTGTTTTAACATGTTTTAATACGTTGTAACATATTATTTTATTATAAAATTAAACTATTTGGAGTACAGTCACATACACAAGTGCCAAGGAATATATCTTTAAATTTGTATGGTCAAAAATACAGGTAAAACTAATAACACTTCTATTACTGAGTTTCCATGTGTAACAACGTAATGTAAAGCAAGGAAATGAATATTTGGATATGAAAAATAAAAATCCGTGCGTACAAAGTACACATGTTAGAAGTAAAACACATTTGGCAAAGTAAAGGCTTGTTTATATTTATACAAATCTAAAACCTTAGATATCCGAGACTAAGAAGGAGGGAATAAAGAAAGATATGTCAGGAATTTAATGAATTTCATTGCAATTAAAATACTAAGTGTCGAAAATGAATACTACTAATTTATTAAAATCTCAAATGACGAATTTTCAATAAAAATGCCACGTGATTTTTGTCAATATTAATTAAATATTGTATTCGAATTTTAAATGAAATTATTAAATGATGAATGAAATTTGTGAATATTAAAACTACCTAATCTTCAACGTTGCACATCTTCGTGACGCTAATCACGCGTTTCATCCGTAAAAATTTTACCCTCATGCGCCTTAAGAACGTTCACGTCAAAAATTTAAATAACCAGTAATTTTATGTAAGATTCTGAATCCAGGGTATATTCAATTGATAAAAAGAATTTTCTTATGAAATTACGAGTTCTGTGACCTGGTATTGAAGTAGGCAGATTGACCTCATAAAGACGAAGGTTACCCTATAGATCAGCAAGGAATTGCAACGACGGCGCGTGCGCAAGACGGGTGTACCTTCACAATGCAACGGAAGACGCCGCGCGCCGCCCTCGGCAGATGTCGACCTCTCCGACCATCTTGAAACCAGTTTTTAATGGAAGCAGTTTTATTGACCTCTGTTTAAATGAATTTTTTGGTATGAATTCTTAAATCGACATTGATTAATACAGCTTATGCACTTGAAAGCCAAAAAAGTAGCGCTGCTGGTAGGAAATGGGCATGAATGGAATAGAAGCTATAAATTGTTGTGTCGCGTATTTCATATTTTTAGGCCAAAAATTGAACAAATTTAAGATGCACTGATAAGTTTTTTAATTGTTCTTAGATATTAATTACCAGGCATCTTATTTCTATTTCTCTCATTTCATTTTGACGTAATAAATTTCCTAGTTGTTGATGACAACAAAATACATAATATAATTCAAACATTTTTTAACTAAGTGGTATTTTACTGGTGAAAACTACTTGCACAAACATATTTTGAATATAAAAGCAAATAAAATGTAACACAAAAACAAAACAACAGTGTAGTTAAAAAAACAAGATGCACAAAAAACTAAAATTAAGTTTTATAGGCTACTTAAAGATAATAGTTTCTTTTTTAACACAAGTTTAGGGTCTTGAAAAATATGATTTTTATTCTATATGATTTCGCTTTATGAGTTTATGTTGCTGTTAAGTGAAAAAATTGCAATGATAAATGATGCGTTTATTGAATTGTCTGAATTCCACGAAAATTAATTTCGTTAATAAATTCTTATTAAATGTTTGTCGTGTTGAAAATAAATATTTTAGCACTGCAGGATGATATCACCGTCACTTCCTTCGAAGGAAACGATTAAGGTGTCCTAGTTATGAATTCCCCCTAAACATAATTTCCAACTGGTTTCCGTTTATCATAGAAAAGATCGCGTCGGCACGCGTCTACTCGCCTTAACACACACAGACACGACAAACGAAATATATGAACACACCAGTAGATAAGAACACGCGCCAAATTGAGTGCGTAATGAATGAACTCTAAAATAAACCGCCATACAATGCGAACATCTTGTATTACACAGTTTTGTATGGAGAGGAAGTAGGGAGGCAGCTGGTACTGACTTCTTTTTCTTCGGTTTGGTAATGATGTAGTGCATTCGCTTTTGTTCCGGTGTCCTGTCGCGTGTCTCGACTATTATTGGTACTGTAAGTAGGTGGAAAGGTGTTCGTGTACCGTTGCTAGTCAAGATGTTTTGATAGACTAGCGCATGGGTCGTAATTACCCCGCACTGCTTATGGGGTGTTACAGCAGTACTTACAAGGGTGTTATCAGTAATTCTATATATTTTTAGGAAGTATTGTGTATAGTTGCTCATTGTTAGATAAAGTGAAAGATTTCAGTTTAAATAGTTACAAATAAATCTCGATCAAAGTTTACAATTCTCCAAATATATAACTACTTAAAAAAATCAAAATCAAAAATATCTTTATTCAAGTAGGCATATTACAGCACTTTTGAATCGTCAAATTATATAAGTTTTTTCCACACTTTGATTCTAATATACTCGTATGTCTGATGATGGTACTCAAGAACGGCTTACAATCTAAAGTTACGAGGGTTCCTTCGTGCCTTGATCCGAGAAGAACCCACAACAAACTCAGTCGGGTATTTTTTTTGTTACCATCATTACAATATCATAATAGTTTACTATATTTTTATTCAAATTAGAGCGATTCGTTCACTCCCACGCGTTTCTATCGTTTAGGTAATCTTGCCACTTATACGATTTTTATATCAACTTTCTTTTAACAAAGACTTAATTTTATAATAATGGTTGAATAGCGCTATAGTAGCTCAGTAGTAAGAGGCGTGGACTATCGTTCAGAGATTCACAGATTCAAATCATGGGCAGGGGCCAGCAAGTTACTTTTATGAAATAAAAAAAGTGATTAGTGTTGTTTAAAATTTATTATTAAATTTCACCGCTTCATTCTTCATATAAAAAAGTAAAAAAAGTTTTATTATATATAATACACTATTTACTTTATATTGCACTAGAAAATTGTTTGAAAAACATAAAAGGTTTATAAATTAATGAATGAACTTAAAATCACGAAAAATGGATTTTAAGGTCAGTTCCAATTAGTTCAGCAAATAGTGTGATATAAATAATAAAATTTTGTTACTTTGTTATTATATCTGAAGAATGAAGCTGTGAAATATAATAATGATTGAACTTCACTTCAGGTTCAAGTTCGTTTGACGATCAATTGTTATTTTTGGTAAAGGAAAACATTATGGGGGAATCTGCATATTCCGGTAATAATTTTGTGGTATGTGAGTGCAGCGTGGTGGGTTTAAGCTCCAGAAACACTCTTTCTTATGTGTAAAGAGGGCTGTGCTGGCTGTTATATAATAATAAGCACTATTAACACAAAAATTTTGAAAGTGAAAAATGTTTTGTAATCAAAATTGAAAGGTCTTCTGATAAATTCGTAAAGAGATAATTGTCAAGAAATAGTTTCCTGTGAAAAGAGCTAACAAATGTAAAAAATAATCTTTATTCAGTTCAGCGAACAAAAGTTTACCAAAAAAATAAAATCTCTTAGAGGACGACACCTTTTTAAATTAAATTAAATATAATAAAGTAATATGACACTGTAAGGTTGATGGATAAAAAAAAACCAAAATACCCGAGTGAGTTTGTTGTGGGCTCTTCTCAGGACAAGACGTGTAGGAGCCCTCATAACTTTATATTTGAAATCGTTCTTTAATACCACCATCAGTCGTACATTAGAATTAGTGTGTGGAAAAAAATATATATTTGACAAAAATGCCATAATAAAGATATTTTGAATTGTGTTACTATATTTATTTATACACTTTATTGCACCTTAAAAGTAATACATTATAATACCCTTAACTAAATAGAGAAAGAAAGTACAACAGGCGGTCTTATCGCTTAATAGCGATTTCTTTCAGACAACCTTGAGTTAGAAAAGCTGTAAGTAGCGAAGAAGGAAGGTAGGCAATAACATGAAGATACACACAAATAACTACACCCTAATATATATCCAATAATATTATTTATGCAATCCCCTGTAGTAATTTATCAGCTGAGGCATTAAACGAATTTGATAAGTAGACTAGCAAGGCGAGCAAATTGTACCGTTTGGACAATTTGGTTTTCAATCCGTGTTAAATTACATTCCCTATTATTCAGGTATGATAAAATTAGAGACTTCTTGAAGGGATGCGTGCACGCAAGTGGTAATTACGACAATTTCCAACGTAATAAAGAACCCTCTTCAGTGCTTGTTCGTGCCAGTACTTCAGACAATCACTAGTTAATTGTTTGTACAAAGTTGGTGTCTTGCTGGATAGGGTGTAAATAGTATATTATTTAAGCATACATATATATGTATAAATAATACTTCGAGGTATTGAAAAAATAAAAGCCACTTAATTATTTATGTAGATACGAATGTGCAATATACCAATAGTACAACAAATCTTAATGTATGTCTTAATCTATCTTAATTTATGTGCTCAATTAGACAAATGAAATAGTATTTAGTATTTCCAGGAAAATCCAGTTATTGCATTGAAATATGAATTAAACCTATTAAAAACCTCAATAACTTTAGTTTTCCTATTGTAAATTCACAATAATAAATTACATATATTGAGATATAAATTAATATTTGGATTTTAACTTTGTTTCAGGAAAAGAAGACAACTGTGACTTTACGGCGAATAATGACGAAAATGAAGGTAATATCATAATAATATGTTAATGATATTAATATTATATGATTCTGTGAACGGTCTAATTACGGATTTTTGAAAGATAACGAGGATTTCAAGTTTTAAACTAGCAAATTTTAGTTTAGAGAAGCTTTTAATATATAAAAAATTTGAACTTTTTAAAACTTTAACCTATTATAAGGACATATAGTTGCTTATGAACGATATTTTAAATTTTATCTAAAATCATTATTATCTATATAATAATAAATGTATTTGAATAGTCAGAAATAGGTGTCTTCTAAAAATAAACGATTTTAATCTTTATGCAATTGCTTATAACATTAATTATGTAAGTTTCTATAAATGATGAATAGATCTTATAAGATCATTGCGAACATAAAAAAGGACAAATTTATAGCCATTGCAAAGTTAGTTTTTTTATTGTTGATAGGTTAGCGCTTGACTGTCATCCCACTTGATGGTAAGTGATGAAACAGTTTAAGATGGAAGCGCGCTAATCTGATAATAGGTTTCTACATAGCATCGTACCGGAACACAGATCTCTTTGTTTTGGCGGTAATTAGAAAATAGAATTGCCGAAATTCGCCTTACTGGGATCGAACCCGGTACCTTTGTTAGTAAAGCGACTATACGCAACACACGCAGCTAGTACAGTATTGCCATAAAGCCGCTAGAGAAATCACTGGTGAAGATAAAATTGTATGTGGTGCTACATATTTTTATTTTGACTTTGTTTGGACACAAAGATATCCGTCGTTAAAAATAACGGAAATCGTTGAAGTTGTCTTTTATATTTAGATAAAGACTGATACATCAGAACGATGATAGCATTATCAAAAATTATTATGTTTGTCATATCTCGGAGATAGGCGGAAAGAAGATTTTTGGTTTGTAATGAGCATACAAATGGCCATAGCCGTAAGTGTCGGTCTGCGGATGCGCGGTGTTGTAACAGATTTGTCCTGGATACCCACGCTGATCGTAGATTATCAAGTTTTAGAAATAGGACACTACGGGGTAAGTTCCTAAAATTGTTATTATTCGCGTTTCTTTTTTTGTAAATATCCATTATATGTATAATAACATATGAGAAGAGAAGATGAGAGAAGAAATTAGCAGAAGCGATAGGTGAAAGAATTACTGTTAGTAATATTATGTTTATTTATTTACTATATACATTATTTCACCCATATACAATATTAATTATTTGTTTGTAAAATATAATAAATAAATAATACATTTATGTTTCCTTGTTTATGTCGCGACAGATGCATTGCTTCCTTTTTTTTAACCAAAGGTTGTCTGAATACTTATGCAATAAGACCGCCTTTGCATGCTGTGGTTTCTAATCTTTTATTTGAGATTTCCTGTATTTTAGTTTTTCCTAACGTTTAAAGGTTTCCTTCTACTTGATAAGATGGTTTAAGAAGTTCGTGCTAGGTAGTGCAGGTATTTATTGACTTTATATTTTGTCTCAAGATATTAAAGGTATACTTCAACATTAAAAGTTATATCTTGCCAACTAAAATCAACAATTAGTTCTTGGATTTCATCCTAGATTTCATTCATTCTGAAAATAAAACCAGAAGAGCATCTTATATATCTTATATTTATTTATAAATCTTCTGTAGATGTGTGTGTGTGAACTCTTTATGAAGGCTTGTCTGATCTTGATGTTTTTTGTGTGTGTCAAGTGAATCTAAATACCGAAAGATATTAATTGTTAAGATTACTTAAGCGACAATGATATTTAGACTTGATTCCAGTTGCACACAGAAGCTAAACATAGATAGAGAGATAGAAACACTTTATTGCAGACAAACACAAACAGAAAATACAAAACTAAGATTATAAAACTAAAGCTAGGAGCGTTCAAAGGCGGTCTTATCGCTGCAAACAATCTCTTCCAGACTACCTTTGTAAAAGTAGATCCTAATTTAATAAATTAATGGGCAGGACTGTGCCTGATACAAATAAATGCTTCATTATAATTTTAATCATAAAAAATACTAATAACAAGATAATAAAGAATATATAGCCATCAAATGAGTTAATATATTATAACGTACAAAACTATATTTAAAGGAGTTACCGCTTCCGAACTGGTAGTAGATTTATTACCAACTACTGACGATTCAAAACTGCCATTTGAGTCTACTTGTCTAATGAATATTTTGATTTTGGGTTACAATTTTTTCTGTAATTTAGATTTAGTTTTTCAATTTCGTTATTATAATACTTATTGATTTTTAGTTTAGGTGTAATCACAGAGTCATATGGGTTTATAACGACATTTTAACATTAGTTTTCCATCTGTATAAATAGTAATACATAAGGCAGTTCATGCAATTTTATTTGAAATACCATCGTTATTTCTAATTTACCTCATTTATAATAAAGTGTGGAGTTATGTGTTCCTATAAATTAAGTCCTACGTTGATACACTTAATCATTCTTATTGACTTCGTATAAAACTAATAACCTTCAAGTTTACACATTGACTATATATTATATACTAACATACTTTACATGTGTTATTTTATGATTCTATTTATATTATTGTTATTTTATTTATATCCATGTAGTACATTTATTAAATATACAATATTGATATCATTCTCGCGGATGAAAAAAGGCGAGATTACAGTTTGTATCAGACGTGATTTTTGTCTAGTGCTAGCCTTCAATATCTAATCTAATCTCAGGTGTTTTTATTTGTTATGTCAAAACATCACAACATTCCAGCAGTTTTCAGAATGGAAAATCACATTGATTTTTTATACCCCTCCTCTTATTTATCATATGATCTAAAATACCCTACAAGGATTTTATTTTATCATAATTTATGGTTTAATATCTTTAGTTCCTAATATAAACTAAGTCTAAGATCAAAGAAGCTCGCAAGCCTGAAAAGCGGTTACCTCTTATGGTTTTTACACAGCGTCTATTTATTTATTTATTAAATTCAACACCAACAAGCAGAACAAATAACAAAAGCATAGAACATTAAAGATTCATAAAAGTCTTGTGGTGCTTGCCTACTCTTTCACAATATATTTTAGTCAATCAATTTATCAAATCTTGTATTAAATTAAGTTGTTTTTTAGTGATAGTAAATTAAGAGTACTTTATAACAATATGCAATTTGGTCTCGTTAAGAGTATTAAAGGTTAAAATAATTGTCTGCCTCATTGGTCTAGTGGTTAGCGAATACAGACATGAGGTCCTGGGTTCGAGTCCCGGGTGGGGCCAATTCAAAAATCAATATTGAGTTTTCTATTAAGATTTTCTCAATATTTGCTCGAAGTTGGGAAGTATGCGGTGTGATCCACCCCCGTGCCTCGGAGAGCACGTTAAGCAGTCGGTCCTGCGCCCGATATCTCTCCAGTCGTGTCGGAATCCCGTCACATCGGACTAGTGAGGGAATAGAAAGTGCACTTGTGTACAATGCCTGCCAATCTGCAGTGGAGCAGCGTGGTGGGTCTATGCTCTAAAAACCCTCGCTCCTCGGAGTGAGGAGGCCTGTGCCCAACAGTGGGACGTTAATGGGCTGCTACTTACTTTTACTTTTATATGTCTGTACACCCCTGATATTTATTTGTATCATATACTAATGTCAAGTAAAGCATATGAAAGAATTTTATTAAATTATTCATTGTCCATGTTTGAAACATTTAAAAAACCTTATTAAGTCGCTGTAAGCGGAGTAGTTAAGATACTGCATCTTTCGTGCTATTTGTTTCTGTATTTCTGCTGTGAACTTATTTACACTGATTTCTTTTGTGGATCGTTAGGCTTTACTTCAGCTAAGGTTACTTTATGTTTAAGTTTTCGATGAAAACACTAGCTGAACCCGCGACTTCGTCTGCGTGGAATAATTTTCGTTAATTAAGGCAAATTGCTTTGCCCGCATTGCCATTTGAAGGCGGAATTTCCTAAAATTTACTTTTGATAGGTTCCATTATGTAAAAAAAAATTCTGGGCAAGTTTTATATACCATAAAAGATATAATTTGTAAATGTGAAGCTAGAATTGTTTTTTAACGTGAAAAAATTTAATTTTGTAATTAACACTCCCGCAACCCCCCTTGCAGGTAAAATAATCGTAAAATCCGTTCTCAGTTAACCTCTACTCGGAAAAAGGAATAGTCCTACTAAATTTCAAGTCTCTATACTTTATGGTTCAAGAGATATAGTGATGAGTCAATCCTGGACACCTCTTTTATATATATAGATAGGACGATACATTAAAAAAATGAAACAATATTTTTCATTGATTTTCTCTAATTATTCATTAAGTATTTTCTAAATCTTGTCAATATTAAGTGCTAATCTTCAAACATAATGTTTTTGAATGACATTCAAATAATAATTTTTTATTGTTAAAAAATATCTAATCTGCTTTATTATCATCAGTATTACCCACATATGACGCGAAGATGCTATAACAGAGTTATTACACTGTTACGTATTGATAAAATATATCTGTTTGGAAGATAACATCGGCCTGGAGTAGATAAGAAAGAAATTATGAACGACCAAAAATCCCCACAAATGATTTATTGCTGATGTGACGCTAAATCATATGACGGATGTTACAAAATAGAGTTTCTGGAATTATTTTTGTCATCTTTTTTATTTATTGCGGATTTGCGATATGACCTTGCAAATTTCGTATAATATTTTTTATGTTATACTTATAACAAAGTTTTTTGTTGCTGACAGGTTACTAATTGACTGTGATGAAATCTCATGCTAAATGAAGTTACAGTCTAAGATGGTAGCTCGTGGCTAAGACATTTTACTAAACGGTTTCTACTGCGTAAGTTTTTGATCGAAGGCACAACTTTTTAAGAAGGTGGTAACCACGGTCGCACTCTTTTTATTTATATCACGTGATAATAAGTGACGATATAGTCTAAGATGGAAGTGCGCTAATTTACCTTTTACGGTTTACACAAATATTTTGTATGGCGGCGCGTATTTGCTAATAGGGTGGTAACTAGCCACGACCGCAGAGATCACACCGATAAGCATTTGACGAATGGCGACTTCGGCTTGGGGAGGAGAGGAACGCTCGTCAACGCATTGTCAATGCGATCCTGCCGTATTTCGAAGCATGGATTGAGAGAAAATCGGGGAGCGTCACCTTTAGACTGACACAGGTACTGAAAGGACATGCGTGTTTCAGTCTGTATCTGTGACGGATAGGGCGCGAGACGACAGTGCAGTGTTACCACTGCGGTGGGGTGTGCGACGACGCTCAGCACACACTTGCGGTCTGCCCTGCATGGGGTGTTGAGCGGCGTGCCTTAATAGACTGGATTGGCGAAGACCACTCACCACCATGCTAACAAAATACGATGCTTGGAGGGCGATGGTCTTCTTTAGGGAAACCGTCTTAGTTAAAAAGGAGACCGCCGAGCGAGCGCGAGAGTGGGCCGATCCAATGCGGAGACGGAGATGCAGGGGTGATACAGCCACCTAGCAGTCGTTGAATGCTCCAGCCTTCAGTCTAAGGGGTTGCGAGCGGTGAGAGAGGGGACTCCCACCGTTCTTTAGTATGCAACCCCGAGAAGAATGTAGCCAAACTTGGCCTTAGGCTTCATTGTAGTAAAAATGATCATGGGATGCGTAAGACATCGCACAAGGGAGGCACCAGATGAAAGTTCCTTGGAGAGCCTGGTGTCGCGTTGCATGTGTAGAGGAGGGCCACCGAGGGGGTTTTAGTGAGTATAATCCTACATAACCTGGTCTTTCCCCAGGAAAGGCCGGGCGTCTTTTAAAGATTCCCTCCCCCCCCATGAAAAAAGCCACGACCGCAGCCTCCTACCAGTTCAGACTCAGATAAAATAGAAAATGCGATTTCCAAAATAGCCCTGCCGGGAGTCAAACCTAGAATCTCTGATAGCGAAGTGAGTACATGCACCGTTGCGCTAGCGCGGCCATCAAAACTATCCTACTATAATTTGCAAAGTTTGCATAGGGAATCAAACCCCTGCACTAAACAAGAGTAGCGAGTTAAAATTTATTTTATTGATAACCGATGTTAATTTTGAATAACTTCGCCTTCAGATGTTAAATTAACAAACGAGATAATGCATTGGAAGCGGCATTTTAGTACAATTTTAATCATGTATCACAACATACCGAAAGATATACAGATGTTGTAAAATTTTATTTTCAAATTTCAGTTAGTAAGTAGCAGCCCATTAACGTCCCCATTAACGTCTGCTGCGAACAGGCCTCCTCACTCATATGAGAGAGGGTTTTTAGAGCACAGACCCACCACGCTGCTCCACTGCGAATTGGCAGGCATAGTACACAAGTGTACTCTCTATTCCTTCACTCTCAGAGTCCGATGTGACGGCAATCCGACACGACCGGAGAGAGATCAGGCGCAGGACCGACGGCTTGACGTGCACTCCGAGGCTCGGGGGTGGATCACACCGCCAAATTTTTCCCAACTTCGGGCAAATATTGAGAAAATTTTAATAGAAAACTCAATATCGATTGCGAATTGGCCCGACCCAGAACTTGAACCCAGGACCTCAAGTCGAACATTATCATCAGTGGAAATGTACCCATTTATATACACCCCGAAGATTGCTATTTCTTGGGCAATGAGCAGGATGAAAGTTAGATGGAGCATTCCTGCTTCCAACGATGTTCCCAAAACGTCTGGTATCGAAAAATGGTGATTATGACTGGTTAGTTCGGTCGTTTAATTTATCTCTCCTGAGTTTTCCTGGGGTTATACTTGAAAAGCAGTTTACACCGCCGGAGGAAGCGGGCCACAAAGCAGCGTCTGTTAGCGCCCTTCTGTCGTCGAGAATCCTCAGTCGGATTCATCCTGGACCCCAGGGATGAATGCGAAAGTTGAACCCCTGGTGCTTCATTCATGGATGAAGAGGGTTCCGCTGGATTTTAGTGGGTATTGCGAGGCCTTCTGGTTCGCCGTCTCCCACACTCCTGACATACGTTTGGGTCCAGTGCATAAAAGCATTTCCCAGCGAAAAAAAGGTTTAATTCAGTATATTTGAAACTCTCGAATAACTAAGAGCCAATGTTAGCCACGAAATCGCTCAAAATATACCCAAAAATCTTGCAAATATGATGGTAAACGACGGATAAGGGTTGGATTTGTGTGTGGCTGTTGGAGGTGGACTTTTACCTGATGTTTATTTCAAACAGCTAATAAAGAATTTGTTTAGTTTCAATTTAACTAAAACAACGAATTGCTTTGTTTGTTTGTTTTGGAAAAAAAACAACGGTTACCATAGTTAAAGTCAAAGCCAAAGTATCTTTATTCAAGTAGGCCTATTACAGCACTTTGAATTTTTGAATCGTCCAATATCGTTTTTTCTATATAATATTTAAGTGACTCAGTCGGGTGAAAGACGGAGCATCCGATTCATCGTCATATGATCTAGCTTTTCGTTAGCTTGCTTAAGCTATAAAACCTAATATATCTTCATCGCTCAGTTAATCAGCTGCCTTATATATGTGACTTTATTACCATCGTGCGTGCCTCTGTGCGCATTCCGTTTGCTCCGACCCGCGACCATGCTTTACGACACCATTAATGACATACGAACGACCGGGAAGAGAATCGATTCGCAGACCGTTTATAATCGGAATCGTATCAAGTAAGCTGTGATATCAGAAATTTACAGTATCAGAAAGAGATAACACAATGTTTTGAAGTTGAAACTTCTTTAGACGCATGATTAGCGTCATGAAGCTAATTCGTTTGAAGCTTAGGTAATTTTAACATTTACAAATAACATGTGGCATTTTAATTTAAAAATTACCACTCGTCATTTAATATACTGTTTTTCATCAAATATAAAATGAAAATATTTCATAAATTATCTTTTGTAAATTTTAAAATCGAAAATACATGTGGCCTTTTTATTTACAATTACTTGTATTAATTTTCGACACTTGACATTTTAATGACAATTAAATTAATTTAATTCCTAACATATCATCAAATCAACTCAAATAAAAATATTCTTTATTCAAGTGGGCTCAAAAAACACTTTTGAATCGTCGGTAATCTGTCCGTTGGTAACAAATCTACCACCGGTTCAGAAAGTTGAATTCCCTGAGAAGAAACCGGCAAGAAACTCAACGGTTACTCTTCTAAAGATACTTTTGTATGCTACAATGTGTAATATATTGCTTCTGTGAGCAACTGGAATCAAGTCCAAACATTTCAATCGCTTACATAATCTTCAACATTATAATATGCCTTTTGTTTTTATTTCTTGTATTAAAATTGTGTATTTCACTTTTCTCTTTCTCTTACTTTTTATTTTTATAACACACTTTATTAGTGTCACCTGTATATATGTATGTATTCGAGGGTCTCGCCGCCGTAGTGGTGGGAGTACTTTGCTAGCAGAGGCCGAAGCCTCCCACCAGTCCAGACTGAGACAAATTAGAAAATACATTAGGAAATTGTATTTTCTAATTTGTCTCAGTCTGGACTGGTGGGAAGCTTTGGCCGTGGCTAGTTACCACTCTACCAGCAAAGACGTACCGCCAAACAAAGAGATTTGAGTTCCGGTACGATGCTGTGTAGAAACCATAAGGGGTATATCGCCTCTTATCAGATTAGTGCGCTTCCATCTTAGACTGTTTCATAATTTTCCATCAGGTGACATAACAGTCAAGCGCTAAACTGTCAGCAATAGAAAAAAAATGTAAGGATATATTTGAACGTGATTTTGCTCCACATTTAACGACTCGATTTGGTTTAAACTTTAAATCCATAAAAAAAAATTACTGAAAGGAATATTTCTAAAAGAGATACAATTGTTTACATATCTATACATATGCAATTTACAAGGTAAACATAAATTATAGTTAAAAAAACTAAATAACACGGTTTTAAAAGTAAACTATGAGTGGAAAATAATTCTAAGCATAAGAATGAAATTACTGTCTGATATTTGATGACACTGTTTTAAAAGTGTGGGCTGCTTTGGATTTACATAAAGTATGCGAAGATTCACTTATAGTAGATATTTGTGCAAAAAGCAAGTAGCAGCCCATTAACGTCCCACTGCTGGGCACAGGCCTCCTCACTCCAAGGAGCGAGGGTTTTTGAGATATTTGTGCACCTCAAATGAATTAGTCTTTCACAACAAATTCGACAGAAAGTAAGCTTATACATTAAACTACAAAGTAGCAAGAATTGACTGTTTTGTCTTTTGCTCATACAATCCCACTATTACGTCTCTTATTTACTATATCTATTTACTTTTTAAAGACATTCAAACAACATTATAATAATAATAATGATAACCGGCCGGCACGGCCACCTTGCCGGCCGACAAATCCATCATCCCCACCAGAGGGCTTGGCTTTGGCTGGGACCGCAAGAGCCCAAAATCCGGAGCCCGCCACTGGTGGAGTACGCCGCATGCGATGGACTTCTCTCATGAACGAGAATGTCATGCGAGCGTACTACAGGGCGACAGGGGGGGAAACCGGACGGACTGGCTACCGGACAGCAATGCACCGCGAGTTCTTGCTGCTGGAGCCGAATCTTACTGTTACGGAACAGAACCTCGCAGATCGGGCTCGGTATATCCAGCGCTCCAACATCTTTAGCGCAATCGAGCTCGAACGATTGAGACGTGAGGTTGTTCCCGAAGTGACTTCTCCAGCCACAGAGCATATCGCAGCTACGGCGATTGTTCACCAGGAGTTGGAGAACAATCAAGATTTGCTTGTGGATGGAGACACCGAGGGAACAGTCTCCCTAGACATAGAGAAAATGAGGGGGATTCTTGAGGAGGCGATTTCCGAATCCAGAAGCGCTCCTCTAGAGGGTCGGCCGCGGCTCTCCCGTCTTACACTGAACGCAGCGACGCGGGATGTCATTGAGGCCGTTAACAAGATGCTGCCCCAATATTTGGAGGGCAGCACTGGCTTGAGTGAGACGGCGTCTATTCTCTTTGGCGCTGCTTTGGCGGTCCACCGGTTTATCGGCGTCAAAATCCGGGAACCGGGACGCACTACTAATACGAGTAGTGCCGTGCCGGCCTGGAAAAGGAGAATAGAACGACGGATCACTCACGCCCGGCGCCTCATTGGCAGACTGCAAAGCTTCGGGTCGGGCAACACTAGGCCAAGGATTGTGCGCTCTGTTAGAATAGCCTTTAACGGGTTAGATGTCAGGCTGAACCAGCCTGATATCGCCCAAAAACTAACAGAGCGCATCGACGACCTGAAGCAGAAAATCGCTGCTTGGGGGAACCGCATCCGACGGTACTCGGAGAGAGTCGAGCGCTTCCATCAAAATCGTCTCTTCGCGAGTGATCAAAAAAGGTTCTACGAAAGAATGCAGCGCTCAGCTTCTTGCTCTAGCTCCCAGCGACCAGCCTCAGCTGACTTAGTCGCCTACTGGCGGGGCATATGGTCG